>WNGS01008507.1:1198918-1212516 GCA_020271785.1 Procambarus virginalis
TTGGGATTGTAGGGAGTTTTACCTCTCTGTTTGGTTTTTGTTTTAGCATCTTACCATGTGGGTTTGTTTTGTTATGCCTACCTTTCTGGGTGTCTAATCCCAGTCGATGGCAGATAAGGATAACCCCAACCACAAGAGGGTTTTCCAGGGCCATTGCTGCCTGAAACCTCTCTGAAGGGGCCAGGTTCTGGCGCTGATCCCTGGTAGCTCTGAACTCCAAAGCTAATGTCCCGGTCTAATATAACATACATTAGCCCGATAAGCTTCAGGGAGCCGTAGGGGCTCCCCACAGAAAACCAGCGTTGAATGTAATGAAACACCATTCTCTGGGCGAGACCCAGAGGCTCCCCAGAGTTATCCAGGCTGATATCGATATACAGTGGTACCTCGATTAACGAATTTAATCCGTTCTACGTTCGTCATGTGAAATGGACGTCATACAAAACGAGTGTCCCCATGTAACCACTGTGATGTACTGTGTTTATTGTGAAATTCCCCCAGTGTGCATGACATCAAATGTTCCCAAAAAATCATTTTTCTTTGTAAAATGATAAATTACCTTCCCTGAACATGTCTATGTAAAAATAATTACCAAATTCCACTTACTTTGGCTCTGAGGACGTGGACAAGGTGCGCTGTGACGTCATCAGGGGCTGGTCGCCCGTGTGTGAAGCTCCCAGACACGGTCGCGCAGGCCATTCAAGCACAGCGTGTTGCCACAAATATATTTTCAAATATTTTTTTTATGTATTTCAAATGCGCTTTTATTCGTTTCTTTTACTGTATATGATGCATATTTGTGACCTTTACAATATGTATACAGTAGAATGTTCATAATTTTCCATGAAACTGTGATACATGTGTCAGTAATGTGACCACAATAAATGTTTATTGTCAGTATATTATGTGGTAAAAATTCACTAAAATTACAATATGTACAGTTTCACATACTATTTACACCGGAACACACTGTATTACACACTCAGTACTTTGGAGATGCGTAATAACTAACGAAGTAGTCCATGGTACACAGCATGACTCTGCTCTCGTTGCACCAGCTACAGATACATTTTCGCTTCCTGTTTCATCGTTCTGTGTGCTTGCAAATAACGCACTCGCGTGCACCTTGGCTTTAGTACTTGTAGGTGGTATGTAGCCAAGCTTGTAAAGCATAAGGTAGTAATGCAACGATTATAGAAAAAGCTTAATTGTAAGGTCGTTTTGAAAAGATCGCTTTGTAAGGTCCCACACAGGAAGAGATTCAGCTAACCTCAAAGAGTGTCCGTCAGTCAGGAAGAGATTCAGCTAGCCTCAAAGAGTGTCCATCAGACAGGAAGAGATTCAGGTATTCTTGAAAATATCTATTATTTTTTTTTTTTTTTTTTTTTGAGATATATACAAGAGTGTTACATTCTTGTACAGCCACTAGTACGCGTAGCGTTTCGGGCAGGTCCCTGGAATACGATCCCCGCCGCGAAGAATCGTTTTTTCATCCAAGTACACATTTTACTGTTGCGTTAAACAGAGGCTACAGTTAAGGAATTGTGCCCAGTAAATCCTCCCCGGCCAGGATACGAACCCATGACATAGCGCTCGCGGAACGCCAGGCGAGTGTCTTACCACTACACCACGGAGACTGTAAATGGAAAACTCTCTATGGAAATCTATGGAAAACTCCACCATGGAAGCCGCTAACACTGTTCATCTATGCTACTTGTATCAGATGCATCATCACTGAACGCAGCAAACGATTCATCGATGTATCATCTATATAAATTGGAGATGGCAAGGGTGGAGCTCAGAGCTACAACTGGATACGCTCGCTGTATCATCCTCATAGGTGCTGTATCGCTTGCATCCGACCGTTGTGTTAAGTCTTTATTGCGCCTAGCTTCACCAATATTATGACCCTTATGTTCTTCAAACAATAAGGTCTAAATTTCACAAACTGAGCGCATTCTTTCAACACCGTGTCAGACAGGTGTTTGGGAGCCAGAGGCGCGTGTGCCACAAATGGTTGCTCACGCAGTACTAACCCAGCCAGCAGCCCTTGTCTTTCACATTCGTTATAGCAAAAGGTTCGTTCAGTGTTTGTCGGGTAGGCTGCTCCATTATGGCAATCTTTCTTTGTTTCAAATGTGTTCCATTTGTTTTGTATTTGTCACTTACGTCTCAATAATGCAGCAGCCTACCCGACAAACACTGAACAAACCTTTATGGCATTTGTCCATTTTTCAAATTGTTTCAACAGTTTTATTTTCGTTTTTTTTTTTTATTTAGGAAACATGGAGCAGCCTACCTGTAGACCACCGAACGAACCTTTTTGACATTTGTTCTGGTTTTCAAAATTCTTCATTTTATTATTATTACGTTTTTTTAATGTAAGAAACATGGAGCAGCCTACCTGCCGACCACGAACGAACCTTTGCTATAAGGCAAATGAAAAATAAATACTGAACACATTTGAAGAAAGGAAAATGCCATAATGGTTTGTTCAGTGTATGTAAGAAAGGCTGCTCCATTATTTAGACGTAAATGACAAATACAAAACAAATGGAAACACATTTGAAACAAAGAAAGATTGCCATAATGGAGCAGCCTACCTGCCGAATACCGAACGAACTTTTTGACATTTGTTGTATATCAGAAATATTATTTCTTTTTTTCTACAAAAACGTCAATGCTTTGCAACATCTCAGCAGTCACCCCTTTATATCCCACCATCATTAGCATCTTTAAACAAGAACAACATAATTTATGTGCATCGTCGGAGGAGTCTGAGAATGTGCAAGAAGCAGCGTGACCCCACCATGTGGTGTTGACGTTACTCAAACGAGCATTTGCCATACAGGACGATTTGACGCCGATCGGGCCGTTCGTTACCCAAAATGTTCGTCTTTTGGGGCGATCGTTATGCAAGGTACTGCTGCATTAGACTTTGGCATCAGTCAATGTGAATGGAGTTCTAGGCCTACCTGGGACCACAAACCAGAACCAGGCCCCCCTCAGAGAGGCATGAGGTGCAATGGCCTATAGAAACCCCCGAGTGGTTAGAAGCATTCTATGTCAGCCATCAACCAGGTCAGGCACCCAGAAAGGTAAGATCCCCAAAACAAACCCCTATTCTGGTTAAGAAATTGCTACTGAAAACCGAACTAGTGGACAGAACTCCCCAAATGAAAATGAGCAAACGAGCATGAAGTCACCTTGTCGCCGCGCCGCTTGTCTGCGCAGCTCTCCCTTCACCAGGAGAGGGAAGGGGGAAGCCCCAGACTCTCATGCCAGTTATCCACACCCCAGTTCTAAGACTGGATGTCAAAAACACTTGAAAAATATGCCAACTGGGAGGGAGGGTTGCCGGGAAGCCTCCGGGTCTCACCCAGAAAATGGCATTTCATTACATTCAACACTGGTTTTCTGGGGTAAGCCCCTTTGGGTCCCTGGAGCGACTTACCAACAGACAAAAACAAGAGGGACTTATCCAGGAGGGGGGTCGGCACTCGCCCCTCAATGCGAAGTCGAGAATACTGGCTGCAACTGCTGACCAAATGCAACACAGGCCCGACCAGACCCCGAAACATTGTCAAGGTAGCGAGCAGCTAGAACCCTGTTCGACCTCCAAACACCCTGTGCCCAAATGTCAGTCCAAGACATGTTACGGAAGACAGTAGCCAGCGCAGCAAACCTACAAACGACATGGACACAAGGATAGACCGCAGGATGGCTGGACCTAATAACCCTGCAGACGACCTGGGAGACAAAAACCCTGGAACAGGGAAGAAGGGAAACTGAGTCAACCCAAAGTGCGTCTCCGGTCACTGAGGCCGTAGCGCACAAAAACCGGCGAAGAGCCGCAACCGAACACAAAACATGATGCACCCCTGGTCTGACCAACCAAGCATCAACAACCCAAGGAGCCTTCCGGAAAGCAGCAGTCTCATTCTTCGCCAGAAAAGAAGGAGATGGCTGCAACCAAACAAACCTATCACCAGGACTAAAAGAGTTGAAACCCCCTGTGCCAGAGGAGAGCATGAAACTCTGCAACCCAACCCCCAGAGGCCATTGCCAGCAAGAAAAGAGCAATAGAAAAACAGTCCAGAACCGAAGGATCCACCACAAACCGAGGAGAAGAGAGAAAAGAAGCAACCAGGCCAACAATCAGTACGGCTCAGGCAGGGCATGAGCAGGCCAGAGGTGAAACAAGTCCTGAAAAAGGTTGCGGAGCAAAGCAGAAGTAACATCCACCCCGAACGCAAGATGAAGCAGCTCTGCCAGCGCCACATGATACAAGGCGACGGTATTCTGCATAAGATGACGGTCCTGAAACAACCAAGAGAGAAAGGACAAAACAACCTGATCTGAACTCCAAGACAACCTACGAAGAATGAAGTGATGAAAGGACCACCAGGGAACTTCATATTGCCACCAAGATGAAGGTCGCAGGTGGGACACCAGCAACCAAGCCAATGAGGGCAAGGCGTAGAATCACCTACAAGTGGTGATAAACCTGCGTCAAAAAACCAGCGTTGAATGTAATGAAACGCCATTTTCTGGGCGAGCCCCGGAGGCTCCCTGGAGCTTATCGGGCTAATGTATGTTATGTTAGACCGGGACATTAGCTATGGAGTTCAGACCTACCAGGGACCAGCGCCAGAACCTGGCCCCTTCAGAGAGGTTTCAGGGAGCAATGGCCCTGGAAAACCCCATATGGTTGGGGGTTTTCCTTATCTGCCATCGACCGGGGTTAGGCACCCAGAAAGGTAGGCGTAACAAAACAAACCCCACATGGTAAGAAACTACAACAAAACCGAACAGAGAGGTAGAAAAACTCCCTACAATCACAAGGAAAACAATCAAACAATCACTTTACTGCCGCGCGGTCGTCCGCGCAGCCCTCCCCTCCCCGGGAGGGGGAGGGGGGGCCCCGGACCTCACCACGCCGGCTGCCTTCAGTTCGGAAACTAGGCTTCAACCAACGCGAAAAATCCCGCCGACCGGATGGGAGGGAGGGTAGCCAGGGAGCCTCGGGGCTCACCCAGAAAATGGCGTTTCATTACATTCAACGCTGGTTTTCTGTGGGGAGCCCCTACGGCTCCCTGGAGCTACATACCCAAAGAGAAGGAAAAAAGGGGACTTACCCGGGAGGCGGCGGCCACAAACTCCTCAACGCGAAGTCGAGACAACTGGCTGCAACCTGCGACCCAAAGCAACACAAGAACGCCGAGGAGCAGGGACGTTCACCAAATAACGGGCGGCCAGGACCCTGTTCGACTTCCAAAATCCACACGCCCGAATATGTGCCCAAGACATATTACCAAACACAGCAGCCAAAGCAGCAAACTTCCTAACGTCATGGGCGCGAGGATAGACCGCAGGCTGGCTAGACTTAATAACCCTGCGGACAACCTGGAGACCCGAGCCCTAGAACAGGAATGAGGGAAACTGGATCAACCCAAAGCGCATCCCCAGCCACACCGGCTGAAGCGCGCAGGTAACGGCGAAGTGCCGCAACTGGACACAACACATGATGCACCCCGGCCGAACCAACCAAGCATCAATGACCCATGGACCCCTCCGGAAAGCAGCCGTCTCGTTCTTCGCCAGAAAAGAAGGAGAAGCTGCAAACGGACAAACCTACCCCAGGACCAAAAGAGCAGAAACCCCTGCGCCGGAGGAGAGCATGAAGCTCCCCACCCGGCCCCCAGAGGCCAATGCCAACAAAAACAAAGCCTTGGAAAAACAATCAGAACCGAAGGGGCCACCACAAACCGAGGAGAAGAAAGATAGGAGAGCACCCGGTCCAAGGACCAGGACGGCTCAGGAGGCGCATGAGCAGGCCGGAGGTGAAACATAGCACTTGAAAGCTTACGAAACGGGGCGGATGTGACATCTACCCCGAAAGCAAGCTGGAGCGGCTCCGCCAGCGCCACACGATACGAGGCGACAGTATTAGGCATCAAATGACGGTCCTGAAAAAGCCAAGAAAGAAAGGACAAAAACCCGATCCGAAAGAAAAGACAACCTACGAAGAGCCAGAAAATGGCGAAAAGAACGCCAGGAAACTTCATACTGTCGCCGAGACGAAGCTCTCAGGTGGGACACCATCAACGAAGCCACCTGATCACCATAGAAATGGTGATACACCCGCGTCAAAAAGACCAGACGCGAAGAGCAGAGGAGAAGGTCGAACCAGCCCTGTACCGGACCGGGCCGACCTGCTGAAAGAGGCGGAGCCGCGGGAAGCGTCCCGGGTTCGGACACCGAGCCAAAAGCACCGGAAACCAAGGCTGGGCCGGCCACCAAGGGGCCACAAGGACTACTCTCCCTGGGAATGTCTCCAACCGAACCAGAACCCGAAGCAACAGCTGGACCGGAGGAAAGAGGTATAGGCAACCCCACCTCGACCAGTCCTGCCGAAAGGCATCCACCGCGAACGCTTCGCAGTCGGGGAAGGGCGTCACGTAAATCGGGAGACGCCGAGACCACGCCGACGCGAAGAGGTCCACATCTGGAAGACCGTACATCTGGCAGATCCAACGAAACGAGTCGTCGTCGACCGTCCACTCCGTGGACAGGGGAAGGAAGCGAGACAGACCGTCCGCCAGAACGTTGGACACTCCCCGGACGTGAACCGCACGGAGAGCCAAACCCCGAGAATCCAGCAGACGAACCACTCGAAGGGACCAACCCCACAGAGCCAAGGACCGAAGAGAACCCCCCGCGGTTCAGGCAATGAACCACCAGAGAACAGTCCGAATGGAGGCGAATAGTCGAACCCCGAGCGACCCGAATCCTCCGAAGCGCGAACCAGATAGCCACGAACTCCCGAACCGTGCTGTGAGCCTGATGGAAGGACGGACCCCACCGACTCTGGCCTGCCTGGTGAGCACTGGTCACAAAGCCCCAGCCGAGAGACGACGAGTCAGTGAACACATCGAGCGAGGGCTCGGGAAGTCGCCAAGGCAGCGAACCCCGAAAACCCCGAAGAGGAAGCCGGTGACGCAGCAACCGACGTAAGAACCACGGTGGACGAACCCAACGATCGCAAGAGAGGCGGAAAGGACGTCCCCGAAGGAACCAAAACAGACACCGAAGCCAAACCCGACGAAGTTCAGACTCCCGCACAACCGCTCGAGCAACCGCCGAGTGACCCGGGACTCCTTCAGAAATGGCTGACGGCGGTCCCGCAGCCGCCGCAACGCCTCTGGAGGGAGAGACAAGGAAGCGGTCCGAGAAACCCAAACAAGACCCAGCCAGGTCCGAACCTGGGAAGGAACCAGATGGGACTTCCTCCAGTTCACCAGGAACCTAAACCTGGCGAGCTGGGAAAGAACCATATCCCTGGCAAGCAGACAAGCGGACCGACTGGGAGCCCACACCAGCCAGTCGTCGAGGTAGGCCAAAACCAGAATCCCTAGAAGACGCAGACGGGTCACCACAACCCGGGTCAGACACGTGAAAATGCGAGGTGCCAGATTCAAGCCAAAAGGGAGGCATCGAAAACGGTAAGCTTGATGCCCCACCACAAAACCTAACCAGTTCCTGAACCCTGGATGAATAGCAATACGCGTCCTTGAGGTCCAGGGACACCATCCAGGCACCCGGCTCCAACAGAAGCTGGACCTGAGACAGAGTAGTCATCGAAAGGAGGGGCAAGGAATCCAGGGGTTCAGGCGGGACAAGTCCAGAATGAACCTCAGATCCGCACAGTCCCGTTTCGGCACTGGAAACAGACGGGAAACCCATCTGAGGGACGTAGTCGTTTCGACCACGCCCAAGCGCACCCACTCCAAGATGACTTGACGAAGCGCTGGAGAAGAAACCTGCCCTGTTAACCCCGAACCCCCCAAAGGAGGACGAGTCGCCGAACGCCACCGCAGGCCGGATGACACGACCGAAAAGGCCCACAAATCGTGGGACCAAGCGTGGGCAAACAGAGCGAGCCTCCCCCCCATCGCCCCGTCAACGGGGCAAACAGCGAAAGGGCCGATGCCCCTTACGAGAACCCAACCGTCGAACAGAGCGATCACTGCGCCGACCAGACGACGCTGGCCCCGAAGGGAACAATGGCTCAGAAACTGGCACCAATGGCCCACCTCGACCAGCGGAACCCGGAACCCTGGCAAGACCCCTCCGAAACTGCCGAGAACGACCGCTCCGGAGAAGCAACAAATCCGCCATAGGGCGACAACTAGACAAAGCCGCGTGCAGAAACTGAGAGACCGCAGTCTCTGCAAACAGCAACGGACAAAATGGAGATGAAAACCTAAGAGCCAGGGCCCAAGCGGAATCCAAAGAGAGGGCGAGCACAGCCTGACGGCACGCGAGGCGAGAAGCAAAAAACAGAGACACCGCTTCCTTCAGGATAGGCGCAAAGAGCTTCAACAGTGCAGCCGATGCCCTAGCCGCCGAAGACAGCGCCCTGGACGAAGGCCCTTCACTCAACGCTCCCACATCCTCCTCAAGCCAAGCAGAAGGCAGCTCGAGAAGGGAAAAGAAATGCAAGACTGAAGCCAAATGCCCACGGGAGCGCAACTCTTCCGCAACCAACGAAGCCGAAAGCTGAGGAACCTGCACGTGAAGCTGGAAAAGGCCAACATCCCGAGTAAGCACGGGAGCGAATAAGCACGCATTAAGGTGCTCAAACTCGCCCCCCAAGTAAACTTGCATAAAAATAGCAGTTTCTCGCCAATCAAGTGTGCGGGTCTGACAGAACCCATGCCACGCCCCCAACGAAAAGAGAGGGCAGTCTGCTAGCCAGGAAGACTCCGGAACCTCCAAACGCACCCAAAAACGGGAAGAAGAACCGAACTCAAACGAGGACGGATCCATTGGGGAGGCATAACCCGGGTCTCGCAAGAGGTATGCAGCAAGAGCTTCCCGAGCCACCTTCGCGGAGAGACGGGAAGTAGCAAACCCCTGAAAAGACGGATCCGAGGTACCCAAAGGCACCCGGAACCGAACCCGGGGAGGAGCTGAACCCAAATCATACTCATACAGGGAAGGGGGGTAAGAAATCCCTCCCCCTGCAACAATAAGCCCCGCGGGGAAGGCAAAAGCACCCAAGCGGGATCACAGGGGGCCCAAAGCCCCCAGGTCAACTCCTCCCCAGCCTCAGGATCCCCCACGTCGGGACCCGGGGCAGAGCCGTCCTCCAAACCTTCTACCCCTGAAGAAAAGGCAGAGCCCAAGGGAAAGGCTGACAAGAAGGGGGTCTGCTGGTGGGACTCAGAAGCCTCGGTAGGAGGAACCGGCTCAAATGCCTCCGTCCCCAACCCGGATGGGGCAGCCCCCGAAGCGGCGCAGCTGGAGCCAGAGCCATAGCGACCAACGCCCCAGGTCAGGGTCCCTAAAACCAAAACGGGGCAGCCTCGGGGCATCTGGGTGGGAAACCAACCTAGCGCGTTGCAATAACCTAAACCTAACATGCAACGCTGATGCTGCCTGTACCCTAATAGGAACATCCTCAGAGTAAAACTGGAGCACAAGCAGAGAACATGACTCGCAAGACTCTGGGTCAAAGATGTCATTGACCCAACAGGCAGCATGACGGAGGCAAAACAGGTGACTGTCACCCTGAGACAAGGGCACACTGCAACCTTCAAACCCGCACAAGGCAGGCTGGAACTCGGGAGACGCATCCATGGGTCCGAGCCCCGACAGGGGTTTCCAGGGCCCGTAGGTTAGCAATTATGGGAAGCCCGGGCAAGGTGTTGCTAACCGGTTAAGAAACCTAAACAAAACAAGGGTAATGATTAATACTGAAAACCCCTGGGACGTGTACAAGCACGGGGGCCTAGCAGAGGGCCACCAAAACAATACCAGGGGAACTATGGACCCACGAGGCAGAACCTCCACCAGGCAAAGCAAAACAAAATAAAAGAAAAACCCCGCAAAAGTACACCGTCCCTAGAGGCAACAGGAACCGGTCGCCGCGTAGGTGGCAGGCCGCGCAACACCTTGATGCCCTAACCAGCACAATACCACTCCCTACCCAAGGCCAAACAAGGGCCCCAAGCCCCAGCTGGCCTCAAGGGCAAGGCAAATGCCGAGCAGCAAGAACCTCTACGGGAGCAGTTCCCGAACGCCCCAGAGAAGATAACCCTGACATGCAAGGGCAATACTCACAGGGCGCCTAGGGAAGGAAGCCCCTAGGCGCATGCAGCCCCGGCACTGATGAAGTACTCCTGGCCACCGCAAACCACACAAAACAGCAGAGAATGCCACACAAGGTAAACACCACCAAGGAATTTGAGGCCAGAGAAGCGTCTATCCCGGTTGACACTAGCTTGTGAACTGAAGGCAGCTGGCGTGGTGAGGTCCGGGGCCCCCCCTCCCCCTCCCGGGGAGGGGAGGGCTGTGCTGACGACCGGAGCGGCAGTAAATTGATTGTTTGATTGTTTTCCTTGGGATTGTAGGGAGTTTTCTACCTCTGTTCGGTTTTGTTGTAGTTTTTTACCATGTGGGGTTTGTTTTGTTATGCCTACCTTTCTGGGTGCCTAACCCCGGTCGATGGCAGATAAGGAAAACCCCCAACCATATGGGGTTTTCTAGGGCCATTGCTCCCTGAAACCTCTCTGAAGGGGCCAGGTTCTGGCGCTGGTCCCTGGTAGGTCTGAACTCCATAGCTAATGTCCCGGTCTAACATAACATACATTAGCCCGATAAGCTCCAGGGAGACGTAGGGGCTCCCCACAGAAAACAGGTGATGAGCAACAGTCTTTGTTCCAGTAGTCCTGGATGACATATTTCACACAATGTTTCATCATACAGGGGACAAACAAAAGAGTTCTAGTACCATAATGTCATTCCAACGCTGCAATCGAATATATGATGATAACCCCTCGCAGGTTCCAATAAGTTTGCAGCATACCTCCTCATTTTTTGAACATTATGTTCCATGAGCGACTGGTCAAAGTATGCCATAAAATAGTGTATTTCACTCATATCCATACCAGTCTATAAGAAAGGGTCAGTTGTAAGGTCACGAAGCTTGCAAGCCGTACCCTAGAGTACGAACTCATGAAACCCATCCTTACTTTCTTATTTACAGTATAGGTACGTTACTTTAAACCAGGGATGTAGAACCAATATGCATTTATAAACCAAACACAAATATGACCACCTGAGATCGGTACAATATTTTTGCATTGGCAGGACTCGAGAAACAAAACACATTGTGTGAATTACATTTATTTAAACACTGAAAAAGGGATAATACACTAAGAAGGAAATTCTCTCACTCACCAGATTAACAATTACAGTTCCCATCACTGAATATAAATGGAGGTCAATAACCTCCCACAGTGAGGTGAGTACCTCACGAGCACACACCACACAACCTGTGTGTTTGGAGTCTCAGCCTTCTATTCCTCGTGGAGAGCAGGGACGCTCCTCTCATGGAAACGTGCGAGAAAACTTTACACACTGAATCCTACTAATTTATTATTACATAATCTTAAACAGAAATGAAACATGAAAATTAACACAAATAAAACTAAACTGGTATTTTAACTAAGAGAAACATTTACATTAATAACAACAAAAGCTAAACTTTATATACCAGCCATTACACATTAACCCCAGCGTCAATATTGTCAAATGTTGGAATTTGTGAACAAAGTCTCCATCTGCCCACATGGGTACACCTGCTGTTCTGGCAGCAGCACCAACAACACCATGTTCACATATCTTAGCCCCAATCAAACTATGTTGGCTAGGAAATTAAGTTCTTCTGCTATATGCACTACTGGGAGCAGAACACTGGAAGGGCAGTATTTCCTAAATTTCCCCTGCGACATGCCACTCTGGTGTCTGGTGGGCAAGCAGCTAACGCTGCAGACCTCTACTTGGAAACAACAGGTATACTATAACAAACTGCCATAGGAATGCTAAAATTATTCTCAAAATCCATCACTAAATCTGGAAAATGAGTCATCTTTAACGTATTCACGGTATTCAGGAACATCACATGGCACAGACTCACATAATAATATATAATAATAACAATAATTCATTCACAAGAAGGTACAATGGGTTGGTGGGATTACATAAGATTGCTAGTTTTATAAACACTAACACGCATAGCGTTTTGGACAGGTCCTTAATGTAACATATCAGGCAAGATGAAAAGGTACATTGTAGCAAAGTTATAAATCGACAAATAACTACAATATAAATTGACAGAGGTGATTACATTGGTAAAGATATACAGTATGTCTCAAATACTAATATTGGGAAAGTGGGTAGTACAAGATACAGTGTGAGTTTGGTAGGAAACTATGAGGATGAAATTAGGTACTTTTTAGTTTTACTTTTGAATAAGGCATTGGATGATTATTTAACTTGTCAGGGAGTTAGTTATAAAGACTGAGTCCTTTTATTTGTATGGAGTGTTTGCACAGATTTAGTTTGACTCTGGGGATATCAAAGAGATATTTATTTATATTCATGGGTTCTATTACATCTATCAAGGAAAAGATTCAGGTCAAGATTAGCATTTAGGAACAAGGTTTTGTACATGTAGACAGCACATGAGAATGTGTGGAGCGAGTGTTTAGCATACAAGGCTGGTCATGTGATGGCAGTGGAGGTGTAGAGTGAGGGCATGGTGGCATTGGTGGTGCAGGAGTATGCCTCACCTTGGAGATGGTCACACAAGCATCTATATCACTGTCCATGTCACTTTATCTCAAGCACAGACCATAATTGTTATCAATATCAGAATCATCATGGATATTTTCATTTTCACTTTCCATCAATTTTTTTCTGAACTTCATTCCCAATCAAAGATTGTGTAGAGCAAGCAACAGTGAGGCATTGTGAAGAATACGATCAACAGTCAACCATGGTTGCTAGGTACAAACCAAAGCCTTCATGCCCAAGTAGCCTACTCCGGATTTTTTCAAGATGGTACCTGTTTGTTGTCACCCCCTCCCTGAGCAGCATTTGATTACCCTGTTTTTAATGTGGGATATTCAAATTAGTGAAAATCCTAAAAAAGCAGTATGAGGACATGTTAGCACTCCAATAAACAACATGAAAGTGGAAGATCCAGACAATTTCTTTATGCGTGATATTCAAACCCCTGTAAATATAACTGATATCAACACGAGTGCACTAAACTTTGAAAGAGAAATTGAAAACATGCCATGCACTCGGCCCCAGGTCCAGACTCATGGAATTCAATATTTATAAAGAAATGCAAAGTGCCGGTAGCACAGGCACTCAGTATAGTGTGGAGGAAGAGCTTGGACATGGGGGAGTACCAGATGCACTTAAAGTATCAGACATAGCCCCTCTACACAAGGGAGAGAGCAAAGCATTGGCAAAGAATTATAGACCAGTTGCACTAACATCGCACATAATAAAAGTATTTGAGAGAGTGATTAGTAGTCAGGTCACCAATTTCATGGGACCCAGACCTCACAACCCAGGCCAACATGGATTTCGAGCGGGAAGATCGTGCCTCTCACAGCTACTTGAGCACTACGACAAGTCATCTGAGGCATTAGAAGAAAAACAGAATGCTGATGTGATATACACGGACTTGCAAAGGCTTTCGATAAATGTGACATGGCGTGAAGCACAAAATGAAG
>WNGS01008507.1:1212616-1230463 GCA_020271785.1 Procambarus virginalis
CGACCGGAGTGGCTCTGTGTTCCGTAGAGAGGCCAGTAGCATCTTATGTGAGAGTTGGAACTTGACTGTTTGTGGTTTTTATTGCTGAAGATTAAACCACCAGAGATGCATGGGCATGAGAAGACTGCAGGTGGAAGATGCTTGGGCTAAATGTAATCTTTGGTCTTGGTTGTGGATGGTTTGATTGATTGATAAAGATTAAGCCACCAAAAGAGGTGGCACGGGCATGAGTAGTCGGTAGGTGGTAGATTTTTTGGAGTGAATGTGTCCACTGCTCCTGAGTTTTGTGTTAGGGTGGTCTCGTGGGAAGCTTTGCTGGCTATTGCAACTTCTTGGCACATTTATTAATATAATACAGATGTCATTATTGGTTAGTGAATAGATATGTGTCATTAGTGATTATTGAGAATAACCCCAACTATATACAAAGGATAATTTCCTGGAAATGTGGAATAGTTTTGTGATAAGTATAGTATCTGACACATTAAGAGATACTATGGTTTGCTACACTCATTCCTCCATCCTGCCTTTTCATCTCCCCCCCCCCATCTCTTCTCACTTTCCCTATCTCCCCCCCCCCTCCCATCTCTTTTCACTTTCCCTATCTCCCCCCCTCTCCATCTCTGTTCTATCCTCTGTTCTGTCATCCTACTCTCCTCTTCCTGTCCTTTCTGGTCATTTCATCTCTCGTTTCTCTTTGCGTCTCACCCCATTTATACTTGTCTCAGGTTCAAGTTCTCAAGCAAAAGTTCCATAATGACCCGTTCCTTTCAGGTACTATAGACAACCTGCCATCAGAGGAGCTAGGAGTGAGTGGGTCGACCGTAGAGGAACAGGTCAATAGCCTGGCAGGAGACGTCTTCCCTAGTCTAGGCTACAAGCTGGAGCGCTGGTCCCGCCTCCCCTACCTATGTGAAGGTGATCTTGACCAGGCTTTCTACTGGCTGTCTGATGTGGTGCTCGTCTTGGTCAAGGCAAATGGCGGGTCGCCCAATGGCACTGTTGAGGACAGTGGGGATCAGTATGATGATGCGCTCGACCATGTTGTGAGTGGATTGGGACAGGTAAACCTTTGAGAATTACCAGCTACAGTAAATAATGGAGATTTGTTTGGAATTTATTTGGTACTCAGTTGGGCTCTGTACTTAATTTCCTTTCTGTACAAACGAATATGTAAGGACTTTAAATAAAGCTGCTTTTCACAAATTATAGCAAGTCTTGTTTTGATTTGCCTCTTAAATTAGTTACAGTAATTGTTTTTTTTATCAAAGTAATTGTTTTTTTTTTGATTACAGTAATTGTAATCTTTATCAAAGATTTTGTAATTATAAAGTTTTAAATATTATTATAACTGCCGTTGTGCTGCTTCCAGGTGCAAAAATGGCCATTATTAAAGTGCTGAGTATATATCAATATATATATATACAATATATATATATCAATATATATATACAATATATATATATATATATATACAATATATATATATATAATATATATATATATATATATATATATATATATATATATATATATATATATATATATATATATATATTATTATTAAATATGACCGAAAAAGTAAGATTAATAATTCTAACACGAATTTTCTCAATATTTCTTATGTTTCTTTTCACTGTTGATGGTAATTGAAAAATCAATTCTCCAAAATTCATTTTTATTTCTAGTCTGATGCGACACTTGAACGCGTTTCGTAATAACTTATTACATTTTCAAAGACTTTTAGTTTACACACACACATCTATAACCTGCAAACACTAAACAGAGTTCTTACTTATGCTATGATTTAAACAGCTTTCATTTTATTTTATACCCGCATTTTGGGTGAGGTGATATGTTACAACAGTTTGGATGGCATCTTCTTCCTCTCAGGCCAGCTATAACTCTTCTTTAGGTTATTGAGCTCACATACCCAGTGCACATCATATAATCTGCTCAACTCGCTTTCTGTCACACCTCGTGCAAGAAGCATAAATATGGGAGGCAAGGATACCCCTTACTTCTTATAGGTATAATCTGGTACCTCGACCATGGCACAATGTTGACAGAGTCATTGTAGGATCTCTCAAATGTTCTAGACAATCGGCCTGATGTCAAAAATTGACACACAATTCCAGAATGATGTCCACTATCTCTCAGTGTCTGCAAAATGTGCTTAAGCCTAGTCTTTTCCTCACAACTTTCCCATGATGACCATAATAATTTGTAACTCAGCCTCTGCAGTGTCAATTAATAATTAACAGAGTAAGGAGATACACAAACACACAGTTTATACAAAATAATACAATATAATTAAATGAAAAAGATTACACGTTACACAAATAGCCTCTTCTCACAATTTAATTTAAATGCCCAGTTGGCTCATACTCGCTAGGCTAGCTCTGACTTCTTATGCTAATTCAAAGCACTTCTTAAGAGTCATAGAATAAATTAAAAGCAAAAACTCTTAATCAAAGTTAACGAGGCTCCCTTCACTTGGCAAAATACTTGGAAATAAAAAATAAATTGATATTACTATCCCTTGCTCTCAGGAATTGACCAACAATAATCATACTGTATATAAAATAATCAAGTGAAAAAATCACTTCAGTACATATATGTGCACTATTTCTAAATTGTTTCTTGAAACAATTCAAGGATTTTCCCTTGAATTAACAATTAATTCAAGGGAAATAGGGAGGGAAACTTTACAAAACTAAGCATATCCTTAGTGCCAGTCGGCTGACTTCACTGCACCCTTCTTGCCTTGATGTCTTCTCACAACATGCGGGAAAAGTGGCTGCTGACACAACTAGTCGCCAATGCTTGATACTGTTGCCAGTCACCTCTCAACATACTGGTGCAGACGTTTACTGCAGGCTTGACGATGACTGTTCACAAGACTACCTTTCCGATCACTGTTGAACTGCAAATGACTTAACAAGGACTCCAAATCCTTCACTATGCCTCATAACTACAACCAAGAATGGCTATCACCACAAAACTACCACTAAACACTAATAGCTGGATACCTGTGGCTCCTCCCGTAGGAGCTAAAACACTGGAACTGTCTCTGCTGACAGGGGCTACTGCACTGCCCAATTCAAATCTGTTAATCTCACTGCCGAAACAAGTCGCAACATCCTCTGTTGCTCACATGAATGTCTCCCCAGGATGTATAAGTAGTAGACTATCACACTGCTCTACTACCTGTCTTACTGCCTTTGACTGAATCACTGGGTAATTAACGTTAGTGTTGCTCCTACTTGCACCAATTTCACTGCACTTCTAATCTCAGCAATATCAGACCTTCTGAACTGGGATTTTTAAAAGAAATGTGGTACACTCAAAGTAAACTGAAGAGCAGCCACACATGTCCTCATGTGTTGTTCATGAACAAAACATGTGTTTTGTTCAGCTGGGCATCTGAAGGCATTTCTTTGTTATTAGACCTCATTGCTGCAGCATTAACTTGCAACTTATCAGAGAAAATGTTGATATAACCTCTTCTAGGTTATCCAGGTTGGTTCTCGTAACACTACAATGTCTGAAGAACTCTTATAAGGTGACCTCCCTCACAACTCAATGATTTCTACTACAATCTTTGGAGCAGAGCCTGTACTTACTGCCGTAAGTACAGAGCCTGTACTTCAATCTGCACTTCAAGTTTCAGGGTACCTGGATTGTATCTAGATGAGGTTCTGGGAGCTCTTCTATGCTGAGGGGGAGGGGGGAGTGGGGGAGCCACCGGATCCACCGCAGCAGCCACTCAACCCCTAGTTCGTTGGCTATTACAATCTGGGGCGGTCGTCATTTCTGCCTAAGAGATGACGACCAAGATCCTAGTAATATAATAGTAGTAATAGACTAGTAGTGTAGTAAAATACTGTACTATATTATCCTTACTAAAATAGTAAGGGTCCCAGTAGTGCAGTCGGGTTGTTCTTGATGTACAATTGAGAATTCCGGGTTCGAATCCCGGGAGGAACAAAATGGTTGTATGCACTTCCTATCACCTAATGTCCTGTTCATCTAGCAGTAAGTAAGCAGTACTCAGGAGTTAATCAGCTTGTTGTGGGGTTGTATCCTGGGCAGGGTCAGGGTCCACCTTGGGGGGGACCTCAATATCAGCTTAAATGTATGAATACACTCTGGCTGCCTGTCTCCTGACACAATGAATTATTGTAATTATTATTAAATAATATTACCAGTCTTGTCTAGGTAATGATTGTCTAGGTGAGACTCTCCATCCCAGTGGCTTGGCCTTTCAGGAATAAATTCCAAAACATGCCAGAAAGGGCACTCTTGACAGTACTGGGGAAATGCTAAACAAGCATTTCCCTACACACATGCAGCTTGAAGAGCAGATTATGCTAAATCCATTCAAGGAGTGTGCCTTGAAAACAAGCTCATGAAACAAGTACCAAAAACTAGGAATGATACACTAGCAAAATGGCCCCCACAGAACAGAGACCAAAGGATGGCTGGCATCCATCTTGAAGAAGTGGGACTTGCTATAATGTGGTGACTAGGGAAGGTCAGACGTGGAATGTATAACATCAGCAACTGGACAGAGCAACCACTGGTTTTAAACCTGGGAGCTCCAGAATGCCACCTGTTGGCGCCGTGGTGCACTAAGGGATGTTTCATACAGTTTCAAGTGAACCATTTCCTTGCGAGTGAATTTTTTGCATTGCCTATTGGCTGTCTTGGTGCTTCATTTTCATAAACTATGAAGTTGTCTGCATTGTCTACATTTATTTTCTAGTTGCTTTTGTAGTGAGGGTAATTGTAACAATGATGACCAAACCACACACCAGAAGATGAAGAGACGACAACGTTTTGGTCCGTCCCGGACCATTATAAAGTCGATTGAATTATACCGAGTATAAAACAATAACAATTCACTTGATAATGGTCCAAGATGAACCAAAATATCATTGTCTCCAAAATCACACACACCAAATCTGGTGTGTGGTTTGGTCATCATATCTTCAGCCCCGTTATTGTGACTCATTGTCTGCATATTGATTGTAACAATCCCATGCTTCCTATTCTTTGAGGGGCCAAGGTCTATCTCTGATATCTAGTAGGCCATCAGCATGCCTATGACTAATGTGACTTAGCAATGGGGAGCTATATCAGCAACATGGCTTCAGGGACCCACCAAGGGGCACCCCCCTCCCCCAGAAAATCCAGGAGCAATGGCAGGACCTTTGGCAAGCTTCCAGCTCCCTGTCCCAGTCGAGGCCACTAGAGAGATAGTGGCCCTCAGGTAAATTCAAGTAAATTATCTTTAGTCATTCTGTTATCAAACTTTTTCTTAGTACTGTACAGTAAGACTAAATACTATTATTCTATATACTGTATAATCATTTAACATTTAATAACATAACACGTTACTGTACAGAGAATTATTATTAACAAACTGCATACTGTCCATATCATACTTCACAAACCTTCACTGCATAGCATCCATATTTTATGATTTTCTTGTTTACAAAGTTTAAAATTGTAGGTGTTACTGGAGGAATTTGGATGCCCAAATTATGAAGGATTTCTGTATCACTTTTACATCAGTCTAAAACATTACATTTAGTAACTTAATACTGTACCACAAAGACATCATAAACTCATTATAAACTCATTATAAATAAAAGTAATCTTATGCCCATATAATTTACAATATATTTAACAATTCTGAATTATTAAACTTTACAAATATAAAGAACAAAAATTCAGTGTACTGTTTTCTAGTAACATTTGTACAATGTAAATAAGAGACAAGTGCTTTCCTGCACTTAGGTAATTACAACAATTGCTGCTTTAAGATGGCATTCTCTTTCTTCACTTGATTCAGATCAATCTTCAGCTGTTCTAAATTCTCCTCCACCTTTTTGCTCTTCTCAAGATCAACCTGAAAAAATCAAGTGTTTAAATGTAATGAAGCACTCTTTACTGGTGAGCTACCCACTAGGTCCTGCCTCTAATGAATTACATCAGGTTTCCTAAGACCCACACTTACCGACTGGGAGCCAGGCCCGAATCTGGCTCTCTGTGATGTGAGGTGACGTTGGCAATCAGAAATGTATCCAAACCAAGAAAAAATCTCTAGAAACGTTAAGAAAAACAAATATGCTAGTGCCTCAAGAAAATAACATAATCTGAGTCAAACAAGGTAAATGATCTTTTTTGAATGTGAATAATACTAACCTTGATGTGTCCAACCACCAGTAGATGGCAGTCCAAGTCACCCAGGGCCTTTAACTCTTAAGCCAAAACAAAAGTGCATTTCATTACATTCAATGCTTCCTTTCTGAATGGCCCCTTCAGTAGCTCGCTGAAGCTTACTCCTGACAGTGCTTTGGCAGAAAAGAATAACTTACCTGAAAAGGAATATCAAAATAGGAGCAACAGAAAAGGCTGAAAGGACTTATCCACATAAGAAGACAGCAGGAGAGCAGGGCCCAGAAAGAGAGGCATCATCTATGTGCCAAATATCACAGTAGTGGTGGCGTCCCAAGCAATGGACAAGGAGGGAAGACAAGCAAGCTCTCAATCTAGTCTCAATCTCAATGACTGGCTGGTGTGGGGTCCCAGCCAGTTCGCCATGGTGAACCGGCTGGCCTGGTGACTAGTGCTCACCAGGCTGGCCAGGGATTCCTTCCATCGGACTCACAGCATGGTGCGAGAGTTCGCGGCTGTGTGGATGTTGCTCTGGAGGATTCGGGTCGTTTGCAGATCGATGATCCAGCTTCATTCGGACTGTTCCCCGGTGGTTCATTTCCTGATCTGCGGCAGTTCGATGCGTTTCTTGGCTCTTTGGGGCTGGTCGCTTCGGGTGACTCGTCTGTAGAGTTCTCAGGGTTGGCTCTCCTGGCGGTTCACGTTTGGGGGTGTCTAATGTCCTAGCGAACATCCTGTCCCGGTTCATTCCCCTATCCACAGAATGGACAGTCAATGCCAACTCGTTCAGTTGGCTCTGCTGGACGTTCGGGCCTCCTCTTCCGGAGGCCGAACGCTGAAGCTTAAGCTTAAGTCTGAAGCTTAAGCTTAAGTCTCCCAAATCGCTGAAGCTTTCTGCTCTTTCACGTCGGCTTGGTCAAGGCGTCTCCCTGTATACGTGGCGCCCTTCCCCGATTGCGAGGCCATTGGGGTTAAGGGTGATGGCGGGGTTACCTGTACCTTTTTCCCCCGGTTCACCTGTTTCTCCAGATCCTGGTTTACTTGGAGACTTACAGAAACCCCTGCGCCTCTCCTCCGGCGCAGGGGTTTCTGCTCTTTCGGTCCTGGTGGTACATTTGTTCGGTTGCAGCCGTCTCCTTTTCTTCTGGCGAAGAATGAGAATGAGGCTGCTTTCTGGAGGGGTCCTTGGGCTGTTGATGTTTGGTTAGTCAGGCTGAGGGTGCATCATGTGTTATGTTCGGTTGCGGCTCTCTGCCGTTTTTGCACGCCACGGCTTTGGGGGCCAGGAATGCGCTTTGGGTTGACCCAGTTTCCCTCCTTCCCTGTTTCCAGGCTCGGGTCTCCCAAATCGTCTGCAGAGTTATAAAGTCTAGCTAGCCTGCAGCCTATCCTCGTGCCCACGACGTTCATAAGTTTGCTGCTTTGACTGCCGTCTATAGCAACAGGTCTTGGGTTGACATTAAGGCACAGGGTTTTTGGAGGTCGAACAGGATCCTGGTCGCTACCTTGTCAATGTCCCTGGACCTGGTAGGGCCTGCATTGCATTGGGTCAGTGGTTGCAGCCAGTTGTCTCGACTTCGCGTTGAAGAGTGAGAACTGACCACCTCCTGGGTAAGTCCCTGTTTTTCCTTGTCTTTGGGTAGTTAGCTCCAGGGAGCCGATGGGGCTCTCCCCAGAAAACCAGCGTTGAATGTAATGAAATCCCATTTTCTGGGCGAGTCCTGGAGGCTCCCTAGCATTCCTCCCTCCCTCCGGTCGGCAGGGTTTTTCACGTGTTTTTGACATCCAGCCTAAGAACTGATGGTTGGATCACCGGCGCGAGGGTCTGGGGCTCCTCTTCCCCCTCCCAGGGAGGATCTCTTGAGGTTATCTTGAGATGATTTCAGGGCTTTAGTGTTCCCGCGGCACGGTCCTTGACCAGGCCTCCACCCCCAGGAAGTAGCCCGTGACAGCTGACTAACACCCAGGTACCTATTTTCAATCCAAGAGTTCAATCTAGTCTAGTGTGACAACAGGAAGTTCACTCATAAAGATTGAAATCCTTTTTAAGTCCTTCTTGGTATATTAAATAAGGCTCTCAAATAACCAGCATTGAATGTAATGAAACTCCATTTCTGGGTGAGTCCCAGAGGCTCCCGGAGCTATCCAGGCTGATATGTAATTATTAGCTTTCTGGCATCAAAGTGCATGGAGTTCTTGCCTACAGAGGACCACGAGCTAGAACCTGGCCTCCCCCTCAGAGAGGCATGAGGAGCAATGACCTATAGAAACCCCCGTGTGGTTGGGAGCATTCTATGTCTGCCGTTGATCGGGTCTGGCACCCAGAAAGGTAGGCGCCCCAAAACGAACCCCTATTCTGGTGAAAATATTGCTACCAAAAGCCGAACAAGTGGGCAGAACTTCCCAAACGAAAATTAGTGAACGAGCATAATCTCATCATGTTGCTGCGCCACTGTCTGCACAACCCCCCCATCCGACCGGGGAGCGGTCGGCCGAGCGGACAGCACGCGGGACTTGTGATCCTGTGGTCCTGGGTTCGATCCCAGGCGCCGGCGAGAAACAATGGGCAGAGTTTCTTTCGCCCTATGCCCCTGTTACCTAACAGTAATGCCCGGCCCCTAGCACAAATATGGCCTGACAGATGCTTAAAAAGATTACTATTGTGCCTTTATAAAATGTTACCATGTTCAATGGTTTCAGTGATCTAACATTTATTCAGTGATCTAACACTTGGAAATATCTAAGTGGAATACTTAGAAAGTGAACATTTGGAAATCTCTGGAATATAATACTTTTTCCCCCCCCATACAGAGCACTTTACCTTCACATTTAATTTGCAAGTCAAGCCTTACATGGGTTTCCAGAAACAACCCCTGCTAGTTGCCCTATGCATATCCAACACTGTCCTTACACAGCAAGAGTATGTTGTAAATTCTTGAACTATATTGCCATTTAGCATGCATACCATTGATCTTTTTACACTTACCTGTTCTCTTAAATCAGCTATTTCTCTTTGGATAGTTCCAGTATCACGTACAATATCCACTAATTCTCCACAGCCTTCATGCACAGCTGCCACAGCTCGGTAAACCTGCCGCACTCGTTCATTGTTAGCAGCCTCCTGGAAATGTGCGAATACCATATATTATATGTAAAATACTTTTTTTTTTTTAAAACCTAGAAGGGGTACCACCTCTGGTGCAAGTGTAGGGACCCATAGCCTCGGAGAAGAAAATAAAGAGTACTCAGATAAGACCTTGTGGATCCTTACTGAACACTTTGATATTTTCCTCTCCTACCACCCCTATTCTTTGGTATGTGTGTATGTTGTCTAACTTTATTTGAAAATGTCATTACACAAAAAAAGTTACAATATTGATTACATTCAGGGTACAAGGTGCTTGTCACAAGTTGAAAATCTCCTCCAGCTCCTCAGATGGCGGGCAGGAACCATGGATGCAGTGAGCATTTCCTCTCTGGATTGCCACACTGAGGCGCTGAAAAAGAAAACTGGCAGCTCTAGGGTCTCTAGTTGTTTCAATTAGCTTAGACCCCAACTCCTTCAAAAAGCTAGCAGCACTTTTACCCCAGGTACCAAGTGTCTCTGAGGCAATGGGGACAAAATTGTAGTGGTGCTCAAGGTCTCTGTATTTACGTGACTTGGCCGCTTCCCGGTGATTGGCAGCTCCTGCTTGAGTAGCACTGAAGTCAACATAGGTATTGGCTAAAGTTGAGACGCAAGTGTAGTCCCACACCAACTGTCTACCATTCTTCCAGGGGTTCATCGTGATTCCATCTGGGCGACCGACAGGCTCATCAGAGTTGCGGGACATTAGGTAGCAGGGCTCTCTCTCTGCTGGACAGCCGGCTGTGGTAAGGCTTCTCTTAATAATGTCACTGACCTCGCCGTGTCTTGCATGCCATCCTCCTGTCCTTTGGCAGAGAAGGCCATGCCGTCCGTACCTGTCGGCCTCTGCCTCGCCGCAAATACACCTGTATTTGGTGTGGATTGGGGCAGCGAGAANCTATTACATATATTTCTCTCTAACACACACACACATCCCAGGAAACAGCCCGTTGCAGAGGGTCAAAGCAACAGGAAAGGCGGGTTGAGAGGAGAAAAGAGTGGAAAGAGCAACGAGAGGAGAGAACGCGACTCACAACAAGAAAAGAGAACGCGACTCACAACAAGAAAAGAGAACGCGACTCACAACAAGAAAAGAGAACGCGACTCACAACAAGAAAAGAGAACGCGACTCACAACAAGAAAAGAGAACGCGACTCACAACAAGAAAAGAGAACGCGACTCACAACAAGAAAAGAGAACGCGACTCACAACAAGAAAAGAGAACGCGACTCACAACAAGAAAAGAGAACGCGACTCACAACAAGAAAAGACAACAAGGGCGACAACAAGACGACTCAAGGCTAGAGTGAGCGAATGAGAGAGAAAAAACAAGAGAAAGAATAAAGAAGACACAGGGAGGAAGAGCGAGCGCGCGCGAGCGAGCGAGCAGACACATAATGGAATTTCTCATATCTGGAATCGAGCCTTAAACAAGACTTTTATGAGTGGGAACTGGCAAGGATCTGGCGGAGACTTAACAAAGCGCCAGGCCGACTTTCAATTACCTCCCGCGACCACTTCCGAGCCGGCATCCACTTTAATAAAACTCTCCGCCACAGTCCGAGACTCACAAATTAAATCCAAAATCAATTATACGTGGAAGGGAACAGAAGGAATTGTACCCGGGAGAGAGAGAGAGAGAGAGAGAGGAAGAGTGGGAGCTGGTGGGAGAGGGAGTGAGAGAGAGAGGGGGGGGTGAGAGGGAGAGTGAGAGCTAGTGACGAGGGAGAGAGAGCAGGCAGACACAGTGCAAGGAATAGTCGCGAATGCTCCAGACTTTGGGGGCCGGGTTCCCAGCGCCATGTTGATGGGTGTTCATGAAGACAAGTGTATGTGTTGTCAAGCTCTGTTGACACATCCTGGTGCTGTGTTAACTGTGTAGACACATCCTGGTGCTGTGTTAACTGTGTTGACACATCCTGGTGCTGTGTTAACTCTATAGACACATCCTGGTGCTGTGTTAACTGTGTTGACACACCCTGGTGCTGTGTTAACTGTGTTGACACATCCTGGTGCTGTGTTAACTGTGTTGACACATCCTGGTGCTGTGTTAACTGTGTTGACACACCCTGGTGCTGTGTTAACTGTGTTGACACATCCTGGTGCTGTGTTAACTGTGTTGACACATCCTGGTGCTGTGTTAACTGTGCTGACACATCCTGGTGCTGTGTTAACTGTGCTGACACATCCTGGTGCTGTGTTAACTGTGTTGACACATCCTGGTGCTGTGTTAACTGTGTTGACACATCCTGGTGCTGTGTTAACTGTGTTGACACACCCTGGTGCTGTGTTAACTGTGTTGACACATCCTGGTGCTGTGTTAACTGTGTTGACACATCCTGGTGCTGTGTTAACTCTGTTGACACATCCTGGTGCTGTGTTAACTGTGCTGACACATCCTGGTGCTGTGTTGACTGTGTTGACACATTCTGGTGCTGTGTTAACTCTATAGACACATCCTGGTGCTGTGTTAACTGTGTTGACACATCCTGGTGCTGTGTTAACTGCGTTGACACATCCTGGTGCTGTGTTAACTCTCTAGACACATCCTGGTGCTGTGTTTCCACACATGACACAGGACACTGTGTCATGTGCTAGGACACTGTGTCGTGTGCTAGGACACTGTGTCATGTGCTAGGGCACTGTGTCATGTGCTAGGGCACTGTGTCATGTGCTAGGACACTGTGTCATGTGCTAGGGCACTGTGTCATGTGCTAGGACACTGTGTCATGTGCTAGGGCACTGTGTCATGTGCTAGGGCACTGTGGCATGTGCTAGGACACTGTGTCATGTGCTAGGACACTGTGTCATGTGCTAGGACACTGTGTCATGTGCTAGGGCACTGTGGCATGTGCTAGGACACCGTGTCATGTGCTAGGACACTGTGCCATGTGCTAGGACACTGTGTCATGTGCTAGGACACTGTGTCATGTGCTAGGACACTGTGTCATGTGCTAGGACACTGTGTCATGTGCTAGGACACTGAGTCATGTGCTAGGACACTGTGTCATGTGCTAGGACACTGTGTCATGTGCTAGGACACTGTGTCATGTGCTAGGACACTGTGTCATGTGCTAGGACACTGTGTCATGTGCTAGGACACTGTGTCATGTGCTAGGACACTTTGTCATGTGCTAGGACACTGTGTCATGTGCTAGGACACTGTGTCATGTGCTAGGACACTGTCATGTGCAAGGACACTGTGTCATGTGCTAGGACACTGTGTCATGTGCTAGGACACTGTGTCATGTGCTAGGACACTGTGTCATGTGCTAGGACACTGTGTCATGTGCTAGGACACTGTGTCATGTGCTAGGACACTGTGTCATGTGCTAGGACACTGTCATGTGCTAGGACACTGTGTCATGTGCTAGGACACTGTCATGTGCTAGGACACTGTCATATGCTAGGACACTGTCATGTGCTAGGACACTGTGTCATGTGCTAGGGCACTGTGTCATGTGCTAGGACACTGTGTCATGTGCTAGGACACTGTCATGTGCTAGGGCACTGTGCCATGTGCTAGGACACTGTGCCATGTGCTAGGACACTGTCATGTGCTAGGACACTGTCATATGCTAGGACACTGTCATATGCTAGGACACTGTCATGTGCTAGGACACTGTGTCATGTGCTAGGGCACTGTGTCATGTGCTAGGACACTGTGTCATGTGCTAGGGCACTGTGTCATGTGCTAGGGCACTGTGTCATGTGCTAGGACACTGTGTCATGTGCTAGGGCACTGTGTCATGTGCTAGGGCACTGTGTCATGTGCTAGGACACTGTGTCATGTGCTAGGACACTCATGTGCTAGGGCACTGTGCCATGTGCTAGGACACTGTGCCATGTGCTAGGACACTGTGCCATGTGCTAGGACACTGTGTCATGTGCTAGGACACTGTGTCATGTGCTAGGACACTGTGTCATGTGCTAGGACACTGTGTCATGTGCTAGGACACTTTGTCATGTGCTAGGACACTGTGTCATGTGCTAGGACACTGTGCCATGTGCTAGGACACTTTGTCATGTGCTAGGACACTGTGTCATGTGCTAGGGCACTGTGCCATGTGCTAGGAGTTTAGTCAACAAAGAATCATCTACCGTGAGCAAGCCCTGTCACCCCCCCCCCCCGGGGGTACCGTGCTTGCTCAGGTAATTTTCTTTGTCTTGAGCTCATTTTAAGATGATTTCGGGGCTTAGCGTCCCCACGGCCCGGTCCTCGACTAGGCTTTCTTTTTGTTACACATCCCCAGGAAGCAGCTGTCTAACTCCCTGGTTTATATTTACTGCTAGGTGAGCAGGGCATCAGGGTGAAAGAAACTATGCCCATTTGTCTCCGCCTCCACCGGGGATCGAACCTGGAACCTCAGGACTACGAATCCCGAGCCTGTCCACTCAGCCGTCAGGCCCCCCCATAACATCTTGAGGTTATCTTGAGATGATTTCGGGGCTTTAGTGTCCCCGCGGCCCGATCCTCGACCAGGCCTCCACCCCCAGGAAGCAGCCCGTGACAGCTGACTAACACCCAGGTACCTATTTTACTGTTAGGTAACAGGGGCATAGGGTGAAAGAAACTCTGCCCATTGTTTCTCGCCGGCGCCTGGGATCGAACCCAGGACCACAGGATCACAAGTCCAGCGTGCTGTCCGCTCGGCCGACCGGTTCATATACAAGGATACAAACTACAGTACTGTATCATCCTCTGCAGAAACTACTCGAACATTCACGAGAGTAGACAACATAGAGGACACGACAGACCTCCAATCTGATGGTAATTACTGTCTTTTATCCTGTGCTAACATCATGTTATCATGGGTCAAGATATCATGATATTTAACGATGATAACTTCCAATTACTACGCTACGGAAAAAACGTAAACCTCAAACCAGAATCCACATATCAAGCACATTCAAACCTCACTATTGTAAGACAAAGCAATGTTAAAGATCAAGGAGTAATCAGGTCAGAAGACTTTACTCTTACAGAACTCAACAAAGTTTGTCACAACTGCAAAAAAGACAAAAAAGAGAGGTTGGACAACAAAAGCCTTGCATACAATGGATGTCATGCCAATGATGATACTTTAAGACACCAGTGCTCTCTAGAGTGTAATATACTTGCACAATAACAGCGCAATTCAAAGCTGGAGAAATTGCTGACCTGGAGAGCGCGCAGATATCCTTTACCTCTAGAATCCCCTCAATACAACACTTAAATTATCGGGACCACGTACAAATTTTAAGTCTGTATTCCCTAGAGTGCAGGCGAGAGAGATACATAATAATTTACAAAAGCAGAGATGCAATTGAGTTGTGAGAGAGAGCGATCAACATCAGAGGCCCGAAACTCTTGAACACGCTTTTACAACACATTCGGAGCATAATTGGCCGACACCTCACAGTGATTAAGAAAGAACTTGATAAACACCTCCAAAGGATACCTGATCACCCAAGCTGTGACTTATACGTCAGGCTGCAAGCAGCCGCATCGAATAGCTTGGTTGATCTAACCAGCAACCAGGAGGCCAGGTCAGAGACCGGGTTGTGTGGGGGGGGGGGAGGAGTTCTAGTTCAGTATTGACATGAAACAGGGAATCAGCACAAGCACTTGAACTCAGAGGTGAGCGAAAATACTAAGAAGTGGTTGCTAGAGACCAACACCATCACGTGCGAGGTAGTGGCCTGGGAAGGTACTGCATGGGAGATAAACTTCACTATCTGAACAACGGAAATTAACAGGATAATCCCACCAATACATTAAACATGAAAATGGTTGAAAACACATCAAATATTAGTTATAAGTGAACAAAACTGAAAGTGAAACTTACCTGCTGGCAGGCAGACTCTATAATATAACAGAGGACCCTTGTAGAGGGCGGCACGAGGTGGTACCTCACTTGTAAGTCACGTGGTCACCCATCACTTGGCATTGACAGAATATCAAACTTACTCAAATACGAGTAAGTTTTAAACTTACTCAAATACGAGTAAGTTTTAAACTTACTCAAATACGAGTAAGTTTTAAACTTACTCAAATACGAGTAAGTTTTAAACTTACTCAATTATGAATCACGGGTCTGTAATGCCCCTAAGGCCTCATCACCCACGACCATCCAAGGAGGTCGTTCATCACCCACGACCATCCAAGGAGGTGGTTCATCACCCACGACCATCCAAGGAGGTGGTTCATCACCCACGACCATTCAAGGAGGTCGTTCATCACCCACGACCATCCAAGGAGGTCGTTCATCACCCACGACCATCCAAGGAGGTCGTTCAACACCCACGACCATTCAAGGAGGTCGTTCAACACCCACGACCATCCAAGGAGGTCGTTCATTAAAACAGGTTGGGAACACATACCAACGACCCATACACAAGAAGATTTATATATAATATATTTTTATAAAGGTATTATATCTTTACACTTATATAAAATGTCACAGAGATATGAGAGAGACGAACAGTGCTATAAGGAAACACAATTGGGAAGAGTTCCCACAGTGAATACACGAACAAATGTAACTCATTGATGTCTGGGGAACGACAGGAAAAATATAAAGAAACAGCCCAAACCACGCCATTACACCGCAGCCCAGTAGACCACCCACACCATTACACCACAGCCCAGTAGAACAACCACACCATTACACCACAGCCCAGTAGAACAACCAAGCCATTACACCACAGCCCAGTAGAACAACCAAGCCATTACACCACAGCCCAGTAGAACAACCACACCATTACACCACAGCCCAGTAGAACAACCACACCATTACACCACAGCCCAGTAGAACAACCAAGCCATTACACCACAGCACACTAGAACAACCAAGCCATTACACCACAGCACACTAGAACAACCACACCATTACACCACAGCACACTAGAACAACCACACCATTACACCACAGCACACTAGAACAACCAAGCCATTACACCACAGCCCAGTAGAAGAGTCTCCATGATCACTTGTTTTCTCACTCCACACACAATCACCACACAAAACACTGACTGCCGCCACAACACTCATGCCTCACACACACACAGGGGCAACTATCATCCCCAACTATGTGGGGTTATGCCTGGGGCTCAGTACACAGCACTGTTGTGCTCAGTACTCTGTCATACTGAAACTGCCCCTCAAGCAGACCTGGTGGATCTAGCAGCAGCCCAACAAAGCAGAGGGCCGAGCTGGCTATACAAGGTAACTTACTGGTATGGACAAAGGATTAATTGTCTACTCGAATACGACACGTTAAGTGGTGTATGACGCACTAGAAACAGTGAGGACCGATACGATCACGTGTTACTCTGTGTAGAGGCCGCCAGCACGCCTACAATGTAAGTTGTTTACAGGCCGCCAGCACGCCTACAATGTAAGTTGTTTACAGGCCGCCAGCACGCCTACAATGTAAGTTGTTTACAGGCCGCCAGCACGTCTACAATGTAAGTTGTTTACAGGCCGCCAGCAGGCCTACAATGTAAGTTGTTTACAGGCCGCCAGCAGGCCTACAATGTAAGTTGTTTGGTGCCAATAGGCTTATGAACTGATGACTTGAGAAGACTTATCTTTGTACGGGGATTTAAGTCCTTTGTGAGGACTTAAACTTTGATTATATTGCGCCATATAATTGATTTCAAGCTAAAATCCCTTGCAACTTTCCATATGAGCGTATGGTAGTGGTGTAGGGGCTCGCTGGTCCACCAGAGCAGCCACTGGGAGGTCTGAGTTAATATTACCTTCCATAAATGAGTTAATGTCGTACAACATAACAGTTTCCCGCCTGAAGACATTGACAAGATCTCAGCACCACCTGAAATTAATTCATGAGAGAACTGGGATTTATCTGAAAGTTTCGTAAATGTACAGGTAGTGCACATGTTGCGTTGGTGCAACAAGATCAACCACTGTGCAGCAGCACCCACAGTGTTCACGTTACCACTCAAACTTTGATCTTCAAAATACAAGGCAGAAGATTTATATATACTGACTGGCAGAGTCACTCAGAGTCACTATGTGGGTTCCTCTAGGCATGGAACCCACATAGCAGTAACACCCAGGAAATAGTAATATTCGAATCATTATGGTAGATGCTAATGAACATGTATTGAAGATTAAATTCCACTTGGACACCATCTTGTGTTGGCATTTTAAAGCATGACACTGTCGACACGCTTGCAAAAACAGCCTGTTGCAGATCAACAGTTGCAGAAAACACTGAAATGAATGTCCAAAGTTAATCATACTGACCTAACACATACACCATAACCCATACATAGAGGCAGCCACAGCCTCACCATATTCCCCCCCCCCCCACCGGCTCATTGTATTCTCCATATTACAACACCACAACCCCCCCCCTGCTGCCTCATGGTTTCTCTACACCACACCCTTCCCACCCCCCCCCCCAACACCACACCCTTCCCACCACCCCCCCCCCCAACACCACACCCTTCCCACGACCCCCCCCCCCAACACCACACCCTTCCCAACCACCCCCCCCCACACCACACCCTTCCCACCCCCCCCC
>WNGS01008507.1:1234099-1258154 GCA_020271785.1 Procambarus virginalis
GTCCGGTTCATCTCCACTTAAGGTAGGCGAGTAATGGCCTCATCGCTGATTGAGGCAGGGCGGTTAAGGACCTGATCAAACTGTTCAAACCATCTGTCCAAGATCTGTTTCTTCTTTGTCAGCAGTTGAGTCCCATCTGCACTGAGGAAGGAAGCAGAGCCAGAAAGCTGTGGTATAGCCTTCAGAGCGTCATATAAATGCTTGGTGTCGTGACTGTCTGCGTAACCTTTCATCGGCCTTCTTGCTAAACCATGCATCCTGCATCACACGAAGCGTCCTCAGCACCTTTCTTCAGGCGCAAAGATCAACTGAATGGTCAACTAGGTGAGGAAGATAGCGCAAAGGCACTTCCTGTGCCTTTGACACTGCCTTAGACAGCAATACCTTTATCCCATCGTTTTCGTCGAACCAGTCCTGGTTTCTGCGGATTGATAGTCCGAGGTGCTCAAGGGCAGTAGATTAGGCAGCATCTATGAAGGCTGCCCACCTTACCTCGATGCTGTCCTGGCCATTCTGGGGTGTGTGCATCCTGCTTTCTAGGTCGTTGAAAAAACTTTCAGCAACTTTGCTTCCGCAACAACTTAATCTTAAAGACATTAAGTCTCTCTACAGTTTTCTAACCTTGGCCTCTTCTCGTGGGCAGGCTGCGAAGTTTACACTTGGGCACATTGAGGCGATGGTCAGTCCAGCAGTCGACACCACACATGGCTTTGCATCTGGCATCTTGCATCTTGCGACATTCTCTCGTCCTGCCTGTCTTTCATCCTGGTGATGACATAATCAGATACTAATGCCTAGAGCGTGGGTGCATCCATTATGTCTTGTTGGGGGTGGGAAGGCAAAACGATGTGTTGGTGACGATGAGGTCATGTGTAGCACACAATGTGAGGAGCAAAAGGCCGTTGCTATTGTACTTGCCAGTGCCATGTCTTCCAATGATCCCTTCCCAGGTGTGATAGTTTGTCCCTACTCTGGCAGTGAGGTCGTATAGCTTTACTGACTTTATGACTGATACAATGAGGTTGTTCAGTTCCTCGTAGAACTTTACCTTGATGTCAGCAGGGTTGGTCATGTTTGGGGCACACACACTCTGATCAGCGTTACACTCCTCTTGCTTCCAAGCGGGAGTTGGAGCGTCATTAGGCAGTCGTTGATGCCTTCTGGGAGCTTTGCAAGTTTTTGGCGAGGTGGGATCTGATGGCAAATCCAATGACAGCTTCTCGTCGTTCAGCGCCACTGCATCCACTCCAGAAAGAGGTGTACCCACCATCACGTTCTGTGAGTTGACCTTTGTCAGCTAAGCGTGTTTTTCTGAGTGCTGCTATGTCCATTGGGCATGCTAGTTCCTTTGCAACTAGTGCAGTTCGTATTTCAGGTAGTAGTTACTTTGTTTGGGTCTAAAAAACTCTTGACTTTGTGCGTGAACCCCTTCTGGATTCTGGGACCTTCCGGCCCACTCTTTGCAGTGGCCTTGGGGCTCTAGTTTCTTTGCCTTGCGGCATTTTAATTTAAAGCTTTCAGCTATTTTCCCTCGTGCAGAACCTTGCGGCGTTTGCGGGAAACGCTGTCTACACTGATCCTCATAGTTGCAAGTTTTGCAGTTTCATCTGCAATGTCATTCCCTAAATGACTTGGCACTTGATAAGTATCCGACGGCTTTAACGTTTGCGTATACCTTGGATATATGCAGTATTTGACCATTCCCAAGGATGAGACACACACCAGTTGACTAACACCCGGGTTCCTAATCACTGCTAGGTGAACAGAGGCAACGGGTGTAAGGAGACTTGCCATACGTCTCATCCTGCCTGGGATCTGTCCCAGGCCTGTCTGCCTGGGATCTGTCCCAGGCCTGTCTGCCTGGGATCTGTTCGAGGCCTGCCTGCCTTGGTGTTATCCACCAGAGTTCGTACATTCCAAATACAAAGATTGAGCACTCTCATTTTGTTGTACTTGCACTGTGGGGGATTCCTGCCAGCAGCGGCTTGTAGAGGGCGGCACGAGGTGGTACCTCTCTTGTAAGTCACGTGGTCACCGATCACTTGGCACTGACAGAATATAAAACTTACTCAAATACGAGTAAGTTTTAAACTTACTCAATTATGAATCACGGGTCTGTAATGCCCCTAAGGCCTCATCACCCACGACCATCCAAGGAGGTCGTTCATCACTCACGACCATCCAAGGAGGTCGTTCATCACCCACGACCATCCAAGGAGGTCGTTCATCACCCACGACCATCCAAGGAGGTCGTTCATCACTCACGACCATCCAAGGAGGTCGTTCATCACTCACGATCATCCAAGGAGGTCGTTCATCACTCACGACCATCCAAGGAGGTCGTTCATCACCCACGACCATCCAAGGAAGTCGTTCATCACCCACGACCATCCAAGGAGGTCGTTCATCACCCACGACCATCCAAGGAGGTCGTTCATCACCCACGACCATCCAAGGAGGTCGTTCATCACCCGCGACCATCCAAGGAGGTCGTTCATCACCCACGACCATCCAAGGAGGTCGTTCATCACCCACGACCATCCAAGGAGGTCGTTCATCACTCACGACCATCCAAGGAGGTCGTTCATCACTCACGACCATCCAAGGAGGTCGTTCATCACCCACGACCATCCAAGGAGGTCGTTCATCACCCGCGACCATCCAAGGAGGTCGTTCATCACCCACGACCATCCAAGGAGGTCGTTCATCACCCACGACCATCCAAGGAGGTCGTTCATCACTCACGACCATCCAAGGAGGTCGTTCATCACTCACGACCATCCAAGGAGGTCGTTCATCACCCACGACCATCCAAGGAGGTCGTTCATCACCCACGACCATCCAAGGAGGTCGTTCAACACCCACGACCATCCAAGGAGGTCGTTCATCTCTCACGACCATCCAAGGAAGTCGTTCAACACCCACGACCATCCAAGGAGGTCGTTCATCTCTCACGACCATCCAAGGAGGTCGTTCAACACCCACGACCATCCAAGGAGGTCGTTCAACACCCACGACCATCCAAGGAGGTCGTTCAACACCCACGACCATCCAAGGAGGTCGTTCATCTCTCACGACCATCCAAGGAGGTCGTTCAACACCCACGACCATCCAAGGAGGTCGTTCATCTCTCACGACCATCCAAGGAGGTCGTTCAACACCCACGACCATCCAAGGAGGTCGTTCATCTCTCACGACCATCCAAGGAGGTCGTTCAACACCCACGACCATCCAAGGAGGTCGTTCATCACCCACGACCATCCAAGGAGGTCGTTCATCACTCACGACCATCCAAGGAGGTCGTTCATCTCTCACGACCATCCAAGGAGGTCGTTCATCACTCACGACCGTCCAAGGAGGTCGTTCATCACCCACGACCATCCAAGGAGGTCGTTCGTCACCCACGACCATCCAAGGAGGTCGTTCGTCACCCACGACCATCCAAGGAGGTCGTTCATCACCCACGACCATCCAAGGAGGTCGTTCATCACCCACGACCATCCAAGGAGGTCGTTCATCACCCACGACCATCCAAGGAGGTCGTTCATCACCCACGACCATCCAAGGAGGTCGTTCATCACCCACGACCATCCAAGGAGGTCGTTCATCTCTCACGACCATCCAAGGAGGTCGTTCATCACTCACGACCATCCAAGGAGGTCGTTCATCACTCACGACCATCCAAGGAGGTCGTTCATCACTCACGACCATCCAAGGAGGTCGTTCATCACCCACGACCATCCAAGGAGGTCGTTCATCACCCACGACCATCCAAGGAGGTCGTTCATCACCCACGACCATCCAAGGAGGTCGTTCATCACTCACGACCATCCAAGGAGGTCGTTCAACACCCACGACCATCCAAGGAGGTCGTTCATCACTCACGACCATCCAAGGAGGTCGTTCAACACCCACGACCATCCAAGGAGGTCGTTCAACACCCACGACCATCCAAGGAGGTCGTTCATCACTCACGACCATCCAAGGAGGTCGTTCATCTCTCACGACCATCCAAGGAGGTCGTTCAACACCCACGACCATCCAAGGAGGTCGTTCATCTCTCACGACCATCCAAGGAGGTCGTTCAACACCCACGACCATCCAAGGAGGTCGTTCATCTCTCACGACCATCCAAGGAGGTCGTTCAACACCCACGACCATCCAAGGAGGTCGTTCATCTCTCACGACCATCCAAGGAGGTCGTTCAACACCCACGACCATCCAAGGAGGTCGTTCAACTCTCACGACCATCCAAGGAGGTCGTTCAACACCACGACCATCCAAGGAGGTCGTTCAACACCCACGACCATCCAAGGAGGTCGTTCAACACCCACGACCATCCAAGGAGGTCGTTCATCTCTCACGACCATCCAAGGAGGTCGTTCAACACCCACGACCATCCAAGGAGGTCGTTCATCTCTCACGACCATCCAAGGAGGTCGTTCAACACCCACGACCATCCAAGGAGGTCGTTCATCTCTCACGACCATCCAAGGAGGTCGTTCAACACCCACGACCATCCAAGGAGGTCGTTCATCACCCACGACCATCCAAGGAGGTCGTTCATCACTCACGACCATCCAAGGAGGTCGTTCATCACCCACGACCATCCAAGGAGGTCGTTCGTCACCCACGACCATCCAAGGAGGTCGTTCGTCACCCACGACCATCCAAGGAGGTCGTTCATCACCCACGACCATCCAAGGAGGTCGTTCATCACCCACGACCATCCAAGGAGGTCGTTCATCACCCACGACCATCCAAGGAGGTCGTTCATCACCCACGACCATCCAGGAGGTCGTTCATCTCTCACGACCATCCAAGGAGGTCGTTCATCACTCACGACCATCCAAGGAGGTCGTTCATCACTCACGACCATCCAAGGAGGTCGTTCATCACCCACGACCATCCAAGGAGGTCGTTCATCACCCACGACCATCCAAGGAGGTCGTTCATCACTCACGACCATCCAAGGAGGTCGTTCAACACTCACGACCATCCAAGGAGGTTGTTCATCACCCACGACCATCCAAGGAGGTCGTTCATCACCCACGACCATCCAAGGAGGTCGTTCATCACTCACGACCATCCAAGGAGGTCGTTCAACACTCACGACCATCCAAGGAGGTCGTTCATCACCCACGACCATCCAAGGAGGTCGTTCAACACTCACGACCATCCAAGGAGGTTGTTCATCACCCACGACCATCCAAGGAGGTCGTTCATCACCCACGACCATCCAAGGAGGTCGTTCAACACCCACGACCATCCAAGGAGGTCGTTCATCACCCACGACCATCCAAGGAGGTGGTTCATCACCCACGACTATCCAAGGAGGTCGTTCATCACCCACGACCATCCAAGAGGTGGTTCATCACCCACGACCATCCAAGGAGGTGGTTTATCAAACTGGTTGGGAACACATACCAACGACCCATACACAAGAAGATTTATATAATATATTTTTATAAAGGTATTATATCTTTACACTTATATATAATGTCACGGAGATATGAGAGAGACGAACAATGCTATAAGGAAACACAATTGGGAAGAGTTCCCACAGTGAATACACGAACAAATGTAACTCATTGATGTCTGGGGAACGACAGGAAAAATATAAAGAAACAGCCCAAACCACGCCATTACACCACAGCCCAGTAGAACAACCACACCATTACACCACAGCCCAGTAGAACAACCAAGCCATGACACCACAGCCCAGTAGAACAACCAAGCCATGACACCACAGCCCAGTAGAACAACCAAGCCATTACACCACAGCCCAGTAGAACAACCACACCATTACACCACAGCCCAGTAGAACAACCAAGCCATTACACCACAGCCCAGTAGACAACCAAGCCATTACACCACAGCCCAGTAGACCACCCACACCATTACAACACAGCCCAGTAGAACAACCCCACCATTCACACAGCCCATAGAACAACCAAGCCATTACACCACAGCACACTAGAACAACCAAGCCATTACACCACAGCACACTAGAACAACCACACCATTACACCACAGCACACTAGAACAACCACACCATTACACCACAGCACACTAGAACAACACACCATTCACCATAGCCCAGTTGAACAACCAAGCCATTACACCACAGCCCAGTAGAACAACCACGCCATTATACCACAGCCCAGTAGAACAACCAAGCCATTACACCACAGCCCAGTAGAACAACCAAGCCATTACACCACAGCACACTAGAACAACCACACCATTACACCACAGCCCAGTAGAACACCCACACCATTACAAACAGCACACTAGAACAACCACACCATTACACCACAGCCCAGTAGAACAACCACGCCATTACACCACAACCCAGTAGAACAACCACACCATTACACCGCAGCCCAGTAGAACAACCACACATTACACCGCAGCCAGTAGAACAACCACACCATTACAACACAGCCCAGTAGAACACCCACACCATTACACCACAGCCCAGTAGAACACCCACACCATTACACCACAGCCCGTAGAACAACCACACCATTACAACGCAGCCCACTAGAACAACCACACCATTACAAACACAGCACACTAGAACAACCACACCATTACACCACAGCCCAGTAGAACAACCACACCATTACACCACAGCCCAGTAGAACAACCACACCATTACACCGCAGCCCAGTAGAACAACCACACCATTACAACGCAGCCCACTAGAACAACCACACCATTACAACACAGCACACTAGAACAACCACACCATTACACCACAGCCCAGTAGAACAACCACACCATTACACCACAGCCCAGTAGAACAACCAAGCCATTACACCACAGCCCAGTAGAACAACCACACCAGTACACCACAGCCCCTAGAAGAGTCTCCATGATCACTTGTTTTCTCACTCCACACACAATCACCACACAAAACACTGACTGCCGCCACAACACTCATGCCTCACACACACCAGGGGCAACTATCATCCCCAACTATGTGGGGTTATGCCTGGGGCTCAGTACACAGCACTGTTGTGCTCGTACTCTGTCATACTGAAACTGCCCCTCAAGCGACTTGGTGGATCTAGCAGCAGCCCAACAAAGCAGAGGGCCGAGCTGGCTGTACAAGGTAACTTACTGGTATGACAAAGGATTAATTGTCTTCTCGAATACGACACGTTAAGTGGTGTATGACGCACTAGAAATAGTGAGGACCGATACGATCACGTGTTACTCTGTGTAGAGGCCGCCAGCACGCCTACAATGTAAGTGTTTGGGGCCAATAGGCTTATGAACTGATGACTTGAGAGGACGTATCTTTGTACGGGGATTTAAGTCCTTTGTGAGGCCTTAAACTTTGATTATATTGCGCCATATAATTAATTTCAAGCTAAAATCCCTTGCAACTTTCCATATGAGCGTATGGAAGTGGTGTAGGGGCTCGTGGTCCACCAGAGCAGCCCACTGGGAGGTCTGAGTTAATATTACCTTCCATAAATGAGATAATCAAGCCATTACACCACAGCCCACTAGAACAACCAAGTCATTACACCACAGCCCAGTAGAACAACCAAGTCATTACACCACAGCCCAGTAGAACAACCAAGCCATTACACTACAGCCCAGTTGAACAACCAAGCCAACCTAACACATAACAACATAACAGTGTTGTTGTTACAACATAACAGCTTATGTTACAACATAACAGTTTCCCGCCTGAAAGCATTGACAAGATCTCAGCACCACCTGAAATTAATTCATGAGAGAACTGGGATTTATCTGAAGGTTTCGTAAATGTACAGGTAGTGCACATGTTGCGTTGGTGCAACAAGAGCAACCACTGTGCAGCAGCACCCACAGTGTTCACGTTACCACTCAAACTTTGATCTTCAAAATACAAAGGCAGAAGATTTATATATACTGACTCGCAGAGTCACTCAGTCACTATGTGGGTTCCTCTAGGCATGGAACCCATAGCAGTAACACCCAGGAAATAGTAATATTCGAATCGTTATGGTAGATGCTAATGAACATGTATTGAAGATTAAATTCCACTTGGACACCATCTTGTGTTGGCATTTTAAAGCATGATACTGTCGACACGCTTGCAAAAACAGCCTGTTGCAGATCAACAGTTGTGAATTGAAACAGGTTATGTTTAAGGCACATTTTCTAGTCCTTTCCTCCATGTCCAATTGTGTGTTCTGAAGAGGCTGCAGATACCCAGCGGTATCTGCAGAACTCTACTACTGCTTTGGTCCAGTAGAGCGACCCTGTGCCATTGAGATGCCTGTGTGCAGGTCTGTGATTACAGCTTCCAGTGTATTTACACCTGCTACTTCACCACTCACCCATCTCCACAGGCCTTGAGGTTGTGCTGTATGGGTGTGAAGCATGATTGCACTTGATTTTGATTAAAGTGAAGGAGAGTTGCCAAATCATCAGCCTCACTCTCTCCGTGCCAGCCTATCGGTTTCAGCGGCAAGGCAAGCGAGATGGCAGGACCTGCCATCTAGATCTATTCTACTTGTCTCACTGTGCCCTTGATGCACTCCTCTTTTCTTGAGAATAGGTGCAGTTTGCATGAAGGGGTAACCCTCCCGATGACTGCACCAGGACAGACGTAAGGAGATGCGTTGACGGTTAGGATGAGAAGAAAGTCAAAAGCGGTAGACGTGATGGGTCGTAGAGAGAGGAGAGGCGGCGAAAACAGAGTCGAATGTCAGAGGGAGACACCCCGCACCGGGGGCGGGGCGTCGTGGTCACGGTGGCAGCTGACCCACGCACGGCGTAGCAGTGTGCGCAAGACGGGAACTAATACTTCTCCGGAAACTTGTATATCGGAAAGCGCAAGCAGTACGCTTCCCAAAACACCCACTCGTCATCGGGCAGCCGGCCATCAGGCGACGCCCTCGGCTGAGACACCCTATCCGGCACCCGATACACAAACTCCTTCACCCGCGACACCCAGAGAGTGGCGAGCACCACGGGATCGGAAGCACCCGGGCATCTCGATAAGGCCCAACTCCGGACCCTCACAGGGCACGACCCCAGCAGACGGGACCAGACAATCCCCAGACCGGAGCAAGGAAGGAGGGGATACAGTAGGGGATGCAGGTGCGTCACCGACCCCACCACCGGCACAGGACCCGAGGCCCCCGGCGCACATCTTTCCGCAACATCACGACGAGGTCCCGATCATCAGGGACAACCCCCCTGCGGAGATCCAACAGCAGGAGACGCAGGAGGAGAGGCACAGGTAGCAACTTCGGAGGCCCTCACAGCACCAACATCCTCGGTGGGGGCGCCAGATCACCATACTCCCCCACCTCCTCCCAAGGCACACCACGAAGGGGAGACACACTCCGAGCCCGCCGCAAACGCTTCGAGACAGGCCGCACCACACCACTCCCCCAGCAGGCCGCTCCGCAGGCACGGCCACCATCTTCACATCCACACAGGCCACACCAGCACTGTCCGAAGAGTCCACAGAGGCCACATCACCCACACTGTCCCATCATCCTGGACACAGCCTCAGAACACCGACGCGCACGCTTCTGCACAGGGATGGAAAGAGCAGAACTACAGTCGTCAACACACACAGACACGGCAGGCACCTCACCTTGCTGAAGCACCCCTCCAACACAGCAGAACCCGCGTCCCCGGAGCCGTATCACATCCACAGGTGGGGGCGGGACATGGACCTCCACCGGGACATCCTGCCAACACGCAGCTCAGGCGACGGCCTGACACCCCACACACCGGCTCAACAGCCCCAGGGGCCACAGCAGGAACCAGATGGGTCGCACAGGCCGTAGAACTCGCCTCAACAAGGCAGAGCAGCAGACAGGCAAGCAGGCGCCTCAGGCACAGCACCCACTCCATCCTCAGAACCGTCCAGGGGCGGAAAATCCTCCGCACGAAAAACATGCACCCGACCAGTTGCTCCCACGTCGCACGCTGCAGCCAGATGACCCTCGTGACCACACCGATAACAGGTGCGCGGTTGACCCGATACTGGCAGCGGAGCGTGTACCCCAACACGGACATCGCCGCGACACTACACGTACACAACACGACAGACACCCCAGCACACGACATTGTCAGGGTGCGGGAGCCGTCAAGCATACCAACACAGTGCCCGGCAACGACCTTGTTCCAACGAACACTAACACTGTCCCAAACCGTTCGAACAGGAGGTCAAAAAGTCGTCCTGAATTCGAAGGGGGCACCATGCACGCCACAGACGTCAAGGTGACACTAAGATTCACTACCTTAACGGAGCCAGCAGTATCAGGGAGAGGGTAAACACGCCCCTCACACCGCTCGAGAAACGCCTGAAAGGCAGCCTGGAGGCGGAACTTGACCACAGCACGGTTGCCCTGAAGCAGCTGGATGCCCACCAGGTCCGACAGCTGCACATGAAGCACGTCCACCAGGGCGACACCAACCAATGGATGGTCCACCGGCACCGTAAATGCCAGACCAGCCGACAACGTCCTCTTCACTGGGGGGCGAGAAGACCCCATGGCTAAGTCACACGTCACCCTGTCAGTGGCAAACCACCACCAGCAGGGCAAACCAGCAATCACCCAACGTAAACACTAGCCAGTGCGGAGAGACCTCAGGAGCGTCCGACCCGGCCGGTGGTCACCACGCAAAACTCCTTATTCACTCCACAATGCTTTGCTGGGTCCTTCCTCCCTGNGGCGAATATCAACCAGGGGAGCCGCGACCCCCACTGCTCTGGGGGGGGGGGCGAGGGGCACACCTAGACGAGGGGAAGGTCGCCTCAAGTGACTACACAAACTTCTGTTCCCTTTCCCCCATATTGGTGTAGGCAGTTGTACCTACTACTATAAAAATGCCTTTGATAGATCAACCCAAGCTTTTTCAATCGGTCTTCACAAAAGAGGCTTCGTATTCACGAGGTTGATCCCGAGAACTAGAGGGAACTGGAACCTGGTAAGCCTCCCCAATGGCTTGGGGACCATTCAAGCTTGTTCGCAATATATATATATATATATATATATATATATATATATATATATATATATATATATATATATATATTATATATATATATATGAGAGCCGTATCGTGTAGTTACGATAGTTGAAACTTTTGCAGTTTCCTTTGCCTTTCACCCATTAAGAATATAAGTATAATGTTGCCAATGGGTGGTCCTCTGCACTGTTTCAAGGCAGCAAAAATTCTAAGCACACTGATGTAGTCTTTTTCTAATAATTATACTGACAGCACAGCCCCTCAATTACATTTATACTACATCTACATTTTGCTTTTAAATACATGGATGGCGAGATACTAAAGAAATTGTTCACGACTTTTGTTAGGCCAAAGCTAGAATATGCAGCGGTTGTGTGGTGCCCATATCTTAAGAAGCACATCAACAAACTGGAAAAGGTGCAAAGACACACTACTAAGTGGCTCCCAGAACTGAAGGGCAAGAGCTACGAGGAGAGGTTAGAGACATTAAATATTCCAAAACTAGAAGACAGAAGAAAAAGAGGTAATATGATCACTACATACAAAATAGTAACAGGAATTGATAAAATCGATAGGGAAGATTTCCTGAGACCTGGAACTTTAAGAACAAGAGGTCCTTTAAACTAGCTAAACACAGATGCCGAAGAAATGTAAGAATATTCACTTTCGCAAACAGAGTGGTAGACGGTTGGAACAAGTTAGGTGAGAAGGTGGTGGAGGCCAAGACCGTCAGTAGTTTCAAAGCGTTATATGACAGAGTGCTGGGAAGACGGGACACCACGAGCGTAGCTCTCATCCTGTAACTGCACTTAGGTAGTTACATTGAAAAAAAATTCAAATGTTTATTTAGGTAAAGCACATACATACAAGGGGTGATACAAATATTGATGGATTTATAGATAGAGCTAGTACATACAATGCCTAAAGCCACTATTACGCAAAGCGTTTCGGGCAGGAAAAACACTAAGACTAAAACTTAATACTAATTGAGATTAAAGTATAAAATGTGTTGAGAAAATAAAAAAATGAAAAAAAAGGGGGGAACATGGCAGAAAAACAGCAAAATACAATTTGGTCAACAAACAGCGTTGTTTAAAAATAGCAGACATGGGTTGACAATATAGGGGTACGGTAGGTTACATGGAGTTAATTAGGTAGTGCTTAGTTTTTATCTTAAACTGGTTGGGAGAGGTACAGTCTTTAACATGACTGGGAAGGTCATTTCACATTCTGGGTCCCTTAGTTGAATTCTGGGTCCCCACAATCCCCACATTGTGGGAAACGCTTTGCGTAATAGTGGCTTCATTAGTATGCGTAGCTCTTGTTCCTACATTTGTACCTCCCTCTTATATTCCTCTCATGTTCTTTGTACACACATTCTTTGGAATAGAAATTATTATTATTATTGGTCTAGTGGTAGAGTATGCGGCATGGCAATGTCGGGGTCGTTGGTTCGCGCCCACCACAAAGCTCTAGTGATTTTTTTCATTGATATACATCATGTTAGTGTGATTTCTGTGTGTTTCTCAAGTTCTCTGAGAAGGACCACTCTGCCCCCCACCCAAGTGCATGGGAGTCACACGTAAACACTTCAGTAGGGGCCTCCAGACTTCCTGTGATTGCAGTAGAAATTGAAATTATTATTATTATATACAGAGGAGAGGCGAACATTTACGCCAGTCTCAATAAATCAATTTGATCAGCATAAATATACAGTTTTATCAAGTCCTGTAAAAAAAAAAGCGCAGGTATAGACCCACGCACGACGCTCTGGAGTCGTAGTCCAAAGTTCTGTTCTCGCCCGAGGTAAAAGCAAATGGACAATTTGTTTTTATCTGATGCCTCTGTTCATCCAGCAGTAAATAGATACTTGGGAACTAGACAGCTACTACGATCTGCTCTGTCTGGATGTGTGTGTGAGAGATAAATATAAAAATTTCAGAATAATATGTAGTAGATATGTTCATAATATGTAGTAGATATGTCAGGAAAAATAGGTTGGGAGTCAGTACATTAGACAACCGACGGTTAGATAAGTAATGTAAAAGGCTGTAGCTCTCAACAAGGTTAAGAGAAAACTAAGTATTGCCTAATAAACTGTACCTCACCCAGTAGTGAGGTACTGTATGTTACCTCTTCATACACATACAACCTTCATATAAGCCTCTTGGTTGTAGCCTGTTTGGCTACAACCAAGAGCTAACAGGTCGATCCTGCAGACACTTAAATAAATATACCCATACAACGCACATGAAAGATTATATCACATTCATATAATGACGGCAGGCTTGGTCTCAGTAGTTACAGTACTATTGGCAGTGCTGGTACAGCAGTAGCGGCAGTCCGCACGGAACCATACAATACAATACAATATAATACAATACAATACAATATAAATACAAATTTTTATTCAGGTAAAGTACATACATACAAGATAAGATACAATAGTTGATGGATTTATAGATAGAGCTAGTACATACAATGCCTAAAACCACTATTACGCAAAGCGTAGAGGTTGACCCTGAGCAGCCGTGGAGTGCGGACGTGTCCCTCCGTGACTGCTAGGGTAGTCTGCCGTTTGATCGCCAGGTGGCGGGGCGTAGCTGCCCCCCCCACCCCCCAGTGTTGTTGCCTGCCGGGCGGTGTGCAGACGTGGCAGGTGTTGGGTTCACCATGGGTGGTCCCCTACCTGCAATCAAGCGTGTGAACTCGGTAGGACTGGAATTCTCTGGCCGTGCTGGGTATCCAGAGGTAGCGGAGGTACTGTGCGACTTGCTGCATATCCCGGTGCTGGATATTGACGGGATTGAGCTGGTGACTGCGCGTCGCGTTGTCATCAAGCTGGCGACGGAGGAGGTATATCGTGCCTTCCTCAGTCGTTACGAGGGGCGCTCGCTGCCCTTGCCAGGAGGTACCGGCTCAGTCGCCATATCAGACCGGAGTGGTGCGCTGACCTATGTCAGCGTGCATGGGGCGCCTTTGGAGTTTCCCGAAGAGCTTCTGCGGCGTTATTTCCAGCGATTTGGGCCCGTCGTCAGTGTGAGGGTCAATACGTTATCCTCCGGGAAGTACGCCGGGAGGCGGACGAATATTCGCACCTTGGGCATGCGTCTGCGGTCGGACATTCCGTCTTCGGTCCGGCTTCTGGGTTGCTACATCCGGGTGTACTATGCCCGGCAGCCTCGGACCTGTTTCCGGTGTGGCTTGATGGGGCATCAGGCTGCAGGGTGCGAGGCGGATCCGGTTGCACCTGTCAACCTCTTTCGGGAAGAGGATTTCCCGCCGCTTCCACTGGACGAGGACCTCGGGGATGTGGAGCCCGCCCGGCTCGTTGCTGCGGCTCCCCCGGCGTCTCCTGACGTTTCCCCGGATGTCGCTGGCCCTCCTCCGGCTGTTGCGATGAGATCAGTGGATTCCCCTGATCCTGTTCGTATCCCTGTCCCTGCTGCTCCAGTGGCCCGTGGTCCTGCGCCCTCCTCTACGCCTGCTCCCCTGTCTTCCGGTGCTGCGCCTGGCCCTATCTCCTCGACTCGGATCCCGGATGCTGAAGTGGCTGAGGGGTCCCTGGTTGTGTGTGGTCCGGTTCCCCCTGCGGTTGAAGCTGCTGCAGTCGTCAGACGCGTACGAGCGGCTTGTGATGCCCGTGGGTCTGGGTCCACTTCCGGTTCCGAGGATGTGCGCCCGGTGCCCAAGAGATCCAGGCGCTCATCTACTGCATGGGCTGATGAGGTGGATTCTGGCGCTGATGGATTATCAGGACTTGGGGTAGTGGCCGCTGACGTCCATATATCTGCTGATGCCGAGGGCTGTGTCTATGATTCGCCTCCTGTGGCTTCTGTCGGCAGTTCCCCGCAGTGGGGGTGGTTGCACCTCCAGTGGTTGGTGAAGAGGGTGCTGGTGCAAGTCGGGACCTCGTGTTGGTTCTGCGGAAGGATGTTCGGGGTGAGGAGCCCCCACGAGTGTCCCGTCCGGTGGTTGATGAGCAGCCCTGTGAGGCTGCCGCGGTTACAAGTGCGCTGCCCGTTGCCTGCGCCGGTACGAAGAAGCCTATCCCGAAGAAGCCTATCCCGTTCATCTTAGCCGACGGCACGGAGTATCATGAGAAGTCCAACCCTATAGGTATTACCTTTCATGACATAGTGGAGCCTATTCCGTGGTGCCCCACGACTGTCTGGGTTCCGGCGTTTAATGTATTTGCTAAGGGTGTGCCGCTTTCAATGCCCGATCCTCGGACGACCCTTCGTCCCCCTATTCCGGAATATATTATGGCGATATGGGAGGCGTATTGTCTTCTTTTCCCGGCTGCAGAGTGGCCGGAAAAGTATGCACAGGACTGATAGTCTGTGTGCTTGCGGTTCTATCGGGTGTATCTTGGGTTTTCGTCTGTTATGTGATGTATGTTATGTGATGTGTATTGTGTGCCCTTCAGGCCGAGGTTTTCTAAATGTCCCTGTTCTTTTGGCTATGCCTTTTCATGTTCTATGTTCTTTATTTTGTTGTCTTCTGTGCTCTTTTGGCTATGCCTTTTCTTGTTCATGTATATTTAATTTGTTGATTTATGTGCCCTTCTGGCTATGAGGTGAGATCTCTGTTCTTGAATTATTATTTCTTCTCTGTTTCATTTGTGTATTGCAGTGTATTTTGGGTCCCGGTCCTTCAGGCCGGTGTTAGGTTTGTTTGTTGTACCGATGGTTTTTGTACTGTTTTGCTATGAGCCTTACTGATTTTGTTTCTATTTTTTGCTGACTGTGTTTACTTTTTGTTCTGTGTTTTCTGTACATTTTTGAGTTTGTTCTTTGTTATGCTGTGCTGTCGGCCCTTCTGGCTGATGGGGTTTGTTCTCTGTGGTTTCTACTGTGTTCTTTGTTTTTATTGTATTTAATTCGCATGCTTGCATGTAAAAATAAAAATAAAAAAAAAAAAAAAAAAAAAAAAAAAACGCAAAGCGTTTCGGGCATAATGTGTTGGTGTTTTGTACTTGTTAAAGAAAGTGTATGTTTTAGTGATGGTTGTGACGCTGCAGGGTGCTGGACACGTGGGAGTGGCAGACGGAGGTGGAGGATGCCCAGTACGACGTGGTCACCTGCCTCAACCTCCTGGACCGCTGCGACACCCCCAGGACGCTACTCCAGAACATCCACGCCAAGCTGGCCGCCCACGGCGCCCTGGTCGTCGCCCTCGTCCTCCCCTTCAGCCCCTACGTCGAGATAGGTGAGACAGCGTTCTTCAACATCCACATCACCCCTGTTCTACCGGTCCATGGCACCCCCTCATCCTCTCCATGCAACTCACCTGTTCTACCCCTCCATGACTTGGAGGGATAGAACAAGTGGGTTCATGGAGAACCCGTTTGCTCTATGAATTGAATTTCTTTAACCCTTCTTTTCTACCTCCTACATGACCCTCTGTTGAACCCCTCCATGCCAACCCACTCTTCAAGCCCTCCATGCTACCGCCCTGTTCGACCCCTCCATGTCACCTCACCGGCATTCCTCCCGTGCCACTTCCTCGTCTGTTTCTCCCCATTTTTCTCCTCTTAATTTGTTCACCGTTCTTGTCCTCATCCGCTCTTCTTTACCATCATATTCTTCCCTATTTACTCCTTTTTACGGGCGAGAAAAGTATGGCTATTTAAAATTTTATATAACACTGCATGTTATACTCCAGTTTTTGTTTAAACTGAGACTAGGGTTCACTAGGAACTGTGCAAAATTTTCTAATAAATCTACACGCTAAGAGATGTGATCCTACATCAGCTCATCTGAAGCTTGGTCCTAGAAACTCATTTTTGTTCAGCTTTTGTTATTTATTAAAAAAAAAAAGAATAATTGAAATTTAATGCTAAGCAGAAGTCGTGTAGGGAACAGGCTGAACTGGGACCTTGCCCCTCTCTTCTTTATATCAACTTGTCCCACTCTTTTTGACTCTACTCCGCCTGTTACTCTCTTTTTCTCTTTTGTTATAATCCAGTCTCTCTCTCTCTCTCTCTCTCTCTCTCTCTCTCTCTCTCTCTCTCTCTTCTCTCTCTCTCTCTCTCTCTCTCTCAAACATTCAAGATTATTGTGCTTTTTATGTTATTTGATGTTTGTCCTTCGAAGACAAAGATGACCATGACTTCAATATATCAAGTCGAAGGTGGGCGGCTGTGTCAGGTGATGGAGGCAGAGACCAAGGTAGGTGGGAGGGCTAGTCCACACACGGGACACACGTGAGTGGGCGCTACTTGCGGGTGGTGGAGTTTACTCTAGCTTTGCGTGCGGTTTGTGTGCTGTCCAGGTCAGGCTAGCGTAGAGAGGGTTGTGCATCTAGCCTTGACGTCCCCGGTTGTGTATCTACAGGCACGAATAGAGTCCACACGCCCATACCTGGCAAGAGCCCGACGGAGATCCTCCGACATATACAATGGTGCATTCTTAATAGACACGTATGTGTACTCCACATCAAATTCGTCACAGTCACAGAGCCAAGACCGTTGCTCGCCCCACCACCTTGTCCTCATACTGGTCGAGAAACCTCCGGAACAAGCCACTCTCGCGAACTTCACAACTACTCTGTCGATCGTCACGAACAACCTGTAGACCGACGAGATCTTCCACTTTCACACCCATACCGCAAACAGAGTGTTGCTGACGACGCCAATATCCACCCCACAGGTAAATGTCAGCCCAGCCGAGTCCTTCCTCCTGAGCGGCGGCACGTAAGTCACCATACTGAGACTTAAAAACAGTCCCCTGCAGTGGCAAACAACCACCCGTCAGGGCAACCAACAATCGCCCAATGTAAACACCAGCAGGGAGATCAGGGAGACGTCCGACCCGGCTGGTGGTTGCCACCACACTCATAAAAGCCTCATTGGCTTTGTGAAAAGCTTCAACATCCTGCTCAAGGTGTTGAAGGAGAGAGTTGAGCAGGATACTAGCCAGGGTCTTCCCAGCGATGGACAGGAGTGAAAGTACCCCAGTGATTATCGCAAGACTGCCAGTTGCTTTTCCTCTTTCTTTACCCCAACAACTGAACTATGCTAGCATCTTTTAACTGTTGGCTGACCACCTCTTACATACATACATACATACATACATACATACATACATACATACATACATACATACATACATACATACATACATCTTCATTCCACATGGACTGGCAGAGCCTTGTCAGTTTCTGCATCATGGCTGGGCCTCCTGTTTTTCCAGAATCCTGCTTTTCTAAATCCACTTCAGCAGAGCATCACTTCAGCATCTAATCCTAGCGCTTTGCCACAGGAAAGCTGCTTGATGGACTTTCTGACTTCTTCTGCTGTGGGAGGTTTTTCAACGTCCGGTTCATCTCCACGGTAGGCGAGTAATGGCCTCATCGCTGATTGAGGCAGGTTAAGGACCTGATCAAAGTGTTTAAACCATCTGTCCAAGATCTGTTTCTTCTTTGTCAGCAGTTGAGTCCCATCTACACTGAGGAGGGAAGCAGAGCCAGAGGGCTGTGGTATAGCCTTCAGAGCGTCATATAAATGCTTGGTGTCGTGACTGTCTGCGTAACCTTTCATCGGCCTTCTTGCTAAACCATGCATCCTGCATCACGCGAAGCGTCCTCAGCACCTTTCTTCAGGCGCAAAGATCAACTGAATGGTCAACTAGGGGAGGAAGATAGCGCAAAGGCACTTCCTGTGCCTTTGACACTGCCTTAGACAGCAATACCTTTATCCCATCGTTTTCGTCGAACCAGTCCTGGTTTCTGCGGGTTGATAGTCCGAGGTGCTCAAGGGCAGTAGATTCGGCAGCATCTATGAAGGCTGCCCACCTTACCTCGATGCTGTCCTGGCCATTCTGGGGCCATTCTGGGGTGTGTGCATCCTGCTTTCTAGGTCGTTGAAAAATCCTTCAGCAACTTTGATTCCGCAACAACTTAATCTTAGAGACATTAAGTCTCTTTACAGTTTTCTAACCTTGGCCTCTTCTCGTGGGCAGGCTGCGAAGTTTACACTTGGACACATTGAGGCAATGGTCAGTCCAGCAGTCGGCACCACACATGGCATTGCATCTGGCATCTTGCGACATTCTCTCGTCCTGCCTGTCTTTCATCCTGGTGATGACATAATCAAATACTAATGCTTAGAGCGTGGATGCATCCATTATGTCTTGTTGGGGGTGGGAAGGCGAAACGATGTGTTGGTGACGATGAGGTCGTGTGTAGCACTCAATGTGAGGAGCAAAAGGCCGTTGCTATTGTACTTGCCAGTGTCATGTCTTCCAATGATCCCTTCCCAGGTGTGAAAGTTTGTCCCTACTCTGGCAGTGAAGTCCTATAGCTTCACTGACTTTATGACTGCTACAATGAGGTTGTCCAGTTCCTCGTAGAACTTTACCTTGATGTCAGCAGGGTTGGTCATGGTGGGGCACACACACACTGATCAGCGTTACACTCCTCTTGCTTCCAAGCGGGAGCTGGAGCGTCATTAGGCAGTCGTTGATGCCTTCTGGGAGCTTGGCAAGTTTTTGGGCGAGGTGGGATCTGATGGCAAATCCAATGCCAGCTTCTCTTCGTTCGGCGCCACTGCATCCACTTCAGAAAGAGGTGTACCCACCATCACGTTCTCTGAGTTGACCTTTGTCAGCTAAGCGTGTGTTTCAGAGTGCTGCTATGTCCATTGTGGCATGCTAGTTCCTTTGCAACTAGTGCAGTTCCTATTTCAGGTAGTATTACTTTGTTTGGGTCTAAAAAACTCTGACTTTGTGCGTGAACCCCTTCAGGATTCTGGGACCATTCGGCCCACTCTTTGCAGTGGCCTTGCGGCTCTAGTTTCTTTGCCTTGCGGCATTTTTAATTTGAAGCCTTCCGGGTATTTTCCTCGTGCAGAACCTTGCGGCGTTTGTGGAAAACGCTGTCTATACTGATCCTCATAGTTGCAAGTTTTGCAGTTTCATCTGCAATGTCAAGTGCCAAGTCATTTAGGCAATGCCTAAATGACTTGGCACTTGATAAGTATCCGACGGCTTTGACGTTTGCGTATACCTCGGTATATTGCAGTATTTGACCATCCCCAGGGTGGACCCACACCAGTCGACTAACACCAGGTTGCTAATCCTGCTAGGTGAACAGAGGCAACGGGTGTAAGGAGACTTGCCCATACGTCTCATCCTGCCTGGGATCTGTTCGAGGCCTGCCTGCCTTGATGTTTACCACCAGAGTTCGTACATTCCAAGTATAGAGATTGAGCACCCTCATTTTGTGTACTTGCACTGTGGGGATTCCTGCCAGCAGCGGCTTGCTAGCTAGGGTGAATTGAAACAGGTTATGTTTAAGGCACATTTTCTATTCCTTTCCTCCATGTTCCAATTGTGTGTGAGCAGTGTTTTTCTGAAGAGGGCTGCAGATACCCAGGGGTATCTGCCGAACTCTACTGCTGCTTTGGTCCAGTAGAGCGCGACCCTGTGCCCTTGAGATGCCTGTGTGCAGGTCTGTGACTACAGCTTCCGTGTATTTCACACTCTACTTTCACCACTCCACCCATCTCCACAGGCCTTGAGGTTGTGCGTATGGGTTGAAGCATGACTTGCGCTTGATTTTGATTAAAGTGAAGGAGAGTTGCACAAATCATCAGCCTCACTCTCTCGTGCCAGCCTATCTGGTTCAGCGGCAAGACAAGTCTAGATGGCAGGCCTGCCATCTAGATCCATCTAGATTCACTGTGCCCTTGATGCACTCCACAATGCTTTGCTGGGTCCTTCCTCCCTGCTGTTGTACCGTTCTGGTGGGTTCCTTCGCACAGTCCGCTGCGTCCAGTCTTTCATGCGTAGGAAGGCAAGCCTCAACTCACCGAGGGTCTCAAACTTTCGGCTACCCTCGCCTATTTAATGCAGTCAATTTAATAAATAAATAAATAAATGTTATTCAGGTAAGTACATACATACAAGAGGTTTACAAAAAATTTATAGATTATAGATAGAGCTAGTATATAACAATGCCTAAGGCACTATTACGCAAAGCGTTTCGGGCAGGAAAAACATTAAAGCCTAAAACTAATACTATTGGATTAAGTATAAAATGTGTTAGAACAATAAAATAAAAATAAATAAAAAAGGGGGGAACATGGCAGAAAAACTGCACAAATACAAGTAGGTCGACCAACAGAGTTGTTTAAAAAAACAGACATGGGTTGACAATATAGGTAAGGTAGGTTACAGGAAATTTATTAGGTAGTGCTTAGTTTAATCTTAAACGGACTTGAGAGAGGTACAGTCTTTAAGATGGTTGGAAGGTCATTCCACATTCTGGGTCCCTTGATCTGTAAGCATTTCTAGTTTGATTAGTCGTACTCTTGGAATATCAAACTGTTATTTATTTCTGGTGTGGTGTCATGGGTTTCTGTTACAACCTTCATGAAGCTTTTAGAGGTCAGGATTAGCATTACCTCAGCAGTTGTTTTATATACTAATAATTAGAAAACACTGCTTGGAAAACCTCACAAATCCAGCTCCGAACATCATTCTGCTTGGGGACTTCAACCTACGGCACCTGAAATGGAAGCACCTGGCTAATACAGTAATATCAGAAAGAATACCAGGAAGTAGCCTTAATGACAGGCACATGCAAATGACCTGCTACGGATGTGCGACAGGTTTGCCTTAAACCAGCAAATAGTAGAACCAACCAGGAAGAGAACACGCTGGACCTCATTTTCACTAATAATGATAAGAATTGATCATGAATTATAGGATAATTACAAATACCTGTTACTCAGATCACAACTTAATTGAAGTTATGACAACCATGGGGAATAGACCTTCAAAACCAGTCCAGATTCCCGGTGGAGGAGATTTCAGCAAATTCAACTTCAATAATAAACAGATAAACTGGGAGCAAATAAACCAGGACTTCACAGAAATAAACTGGGAAGAACAGCTAGGAATGCGAACCTGAACCAGTGCCTGGAAAAATAAGCTCAGTAGCACTAGAATATGTACAAACCGCATCCCCCTAAGAAAAAAGAGGAAGAGATGCAGATTGGAACGAGAACGTCGTTCCCTATATAGGCGAAGAAAACGAATCGCGGTACAACTTGAGAGTCGCACCCTATCTCAGGAACGGCGAAGAAGGTTAGGTAGCGAAATAGAAAATTGAACTCAAGCTACAAGAATCATACAAAACGCAGGAGGGAAAGAGAGCAAAAGGCCATCAGTGAAATAGAGAGAAACCCGAAATATTTTTCTCCTATGCAAAATCAAGATCAAAAACCACATCTAGTATCGGGCCCCTGCGAAAGGAAGATGGAACTTTCACCGATGACAACAAAGAAATGAGCGAGCTACTGAGGAAGCAATACGACTCTGTCTTCAGCGAGCCATTAAACGCACTAAAGATCGATAACCCAAATGAATTTTTCATGGATATGATACCAACATCAAATCATATATCAGACGTCACCCTATCCCCACTGGATTTTGAAGAAGCCATAAACAGTATGCCTATGCACTCCGCACCAGGCCCGGATTCTTGGAACTCCATATTCATCAAGAACTGTAAAAACCACTATCGCAGGCCCTTCACATTCTGTGGAGACAAAGCCTAGATACTGGCGTTATTCCTGATATACTAAAAACAGCAGAGATAGCACCACTTCATAAAGGAGGAAATAAGGCAGAGGCAAAAAATTACAGACCGATAGCACTAACATCGCACATCATAAAATTTTTGAGAGAGTGCTAAGAAGTAAGATCACAAAATACATGGAATCACAGCATCTCCATAACCCCGGACAACATGGTTTCAGAACAGGGCGCTCTTGCCTGTCGCAGTTGCTGGACCACTATGATATGGCATTAGATGCTATGGAAGACAAACAAAACGCTGATGTAATTTACACAGATTTCGCAAAAGCTTTTGATAAATGTGACCATGGTGTTATTGCCCATAAAATGCGCTCAAAAGGAATTACCGGAAAAGTAGGCAGATGGATCTACAATTTCCTGACCAACAGAACCCAATGTAATAGTCAACAAAATAAAATCCAACCCGTCAACCGTTAAGAGCTCAGTCCCCCAGGGTACTGTGCTTGCTCCAGTACTTTTTCTCCATCCTATATCGGACATAGACAAGAACACAACCTATAGCACTGTATCATCCTTTGCAGATGACACTAGGATCTTCATGAGAGTAGGCAACATAGAGGACACGGCGAACCTCCAGTCAGATGTAGATCAGGTCTTTCTATGGGCTACAGAAAATAATATGGTGTTTAACGAAGACAAGTTCCAGCTCATGCGCTATGGAAAAATGAAAATATAAAAACTGGAACCACGTACAAAACTCAGGCAAATCATAACATAGAACGAAAAGGCAATGTAAAGGATCTGGGTGTACTCATGTCGGAAGACCTTACCTTTAAAGAACACAATAAAGTAGCCGTCACAACTGCAAGAAAAATGACAGGTTGGATAACAAGAACTTTTCACACTAGAGATGCTATACCGATGATGACACTTTTCAAAACGCTTGTGCTCTCTAGAGTGGAGTACTGCTGCACAATGACAGCCCCTTTCACTGCTGGTGAAATTGCTGACCTGGAGAGCGTGCAGAGATCCTTTACTGCTAGAATCCACTCGGTAAAACATCTAAACTATGGGACCGACTAAAGAGCCTAAATCTGTATTCCCTTGAGCGCAGGCGGAGAGATACATAATAATTTACACGTGGAAAATATTAGAGGGGCTGGTCCCAAACCTGCACACAGAAAACATCACATGAGACCAGAAGACATGGCAGGATGTGCAGAATACCCCCGTTGAAAAGCAGAGGTGCAACTGGTACTCTGAGAGAGAACTCTATCAACATCAGAGGCCCGAGACTGTTCAACACGCTTCCACTACACATAAGGGACATAACTGGCAAACCCCTCACAGTGTTCAAGAGAGAACTGGATAAGCACCTCCAAAGGATACCTGATCAACCAGGCTGTGACTCATACGTCAGGCTGCGAGCAGCCGCGTCCAACAGCCTGGTTGATCAGTCCAGCAACCAGGAGGCCTGGTCGATGACCGGGCCGGGGGACGATAAGCCCCGG
>WNGS01008507.1:1352804-1363412 GCA_020271785.1 Procambarus virginalis
CCTTCGTTTTAGGAGAAGGAAGGTGCTGGTTCTGTACCTTGCCTACGCTTGAAGAGCAAGGAGGACCATATATATTATATCTATAATCTATATATCATATATATATCATATATATATAATATATATCTATAGTATATCTTATATATAATATATATATATATTATATATATATTATATATATATTTTATATTTAAATATGACAGATACAGAACCTAATTAATAGCAATTGCACAGCTTTTCCAGATCAGCACGACCACAAATGGTCAATAGTTTCCGGATGGGGTCACTTAAACAATTTTGCTGCATCCACGCGGCCACCAGAACTCAATTTATATGACAATTATCAATCCAAATGCTTTTACTGTTTGACAATTTATTGAACTATACGACACGCGTGATGTTATGAATCACTAAACGTCATATGTTACTATTTGGTCGATGTATTCGAGTGAATATTGCTTCTTACACTTACAATATAGCCAACACGTTTCAGGGTTGAATTTCATCGGCAAAGACAGAAGCGTTTGGGCAACGTTTTCTTAGATATATTCCATATTCCATCCCCAGCCTCTCCATTCTTCACTCCATCCCAACCCTTCCATTCTTCACTCCATCACATCCCTTCCATCACAATCCCTAGATCTCATCTCAGTTGATACTCAATGCTTCAGTCAAAAAGTTATCGAATTGCTGTCGCCGCTGGAGATAATTAAATCGGAAATCAATGACAGAGAAGTAAATGGAGTTTTCGCTGTTCCTTCGGGCACCCCTCTTGAGTCTCTCGGTGTGGTTAGGAGGCCCCAGGAGCGAGGAGAAGTATTGGAGAAATGTTCCTCCCTCACAGAATCTAGTGATCTTACAAAATCTCCTTTAGCTCTTCAAGGCGTTTGAAAAAAGTTGGGGTCTTTATACAGAGAGAGAGAGAGAGAGAGAGAGAGAGAGAGAGAGAGAGGAGAGATAGAGAGAGAGAGAGAGAGAGAGAGAGGAGCCTAGGGCTAAAGTCCGCTCGCTCCGCCCTCACGCTCGAGAGAGAGAGAGAATTTTAGAGAGAGAGAGAGGCAGAGGCAGACAGAGACAGAAAAGAGAGAGGGACCATGAACAGCATCCTATCTATCTCAACCTGTTAATCAAACCGACTTGCATACTCAAGCCAACTTACTAGCCAAATAGCCAACGAGCCATCCATGTCTGCCAGTCGTAAGCCAACCGTTTAAAACACTTTAACCTATAAGGTAGGAATGTAGTCGGCTATGAGGTCAACCAAACGGTCAACTAACCAGATATCTAGTAAATTAATGCATTGTTCAACCAGGTTTTCCGGTCAACTTGTCACCCATCCAGTCAAGTAGATCTTTGGTCTGTCTAGTCAATCAGATCTAGTCAACCAGATATTTCGTTTATTCATTCAACCAAGATAATTAATCCAGTCTACCAGAGAGTCTGTCCAATCTTCCAGACAGTCATGAAACCAGTCAACTAGTTAGTTATCGAACCATTCAACCAATCCAGTTTCCAAACCAATCAGCTAAGACAGGTCATCCGTCAACGAGATAACTATCATCCAACCAATCATTGCTTCAGCTTGATAGCATACTAATCAACCATCCAATCAACAAACCATGGAACCAATCAATCAAATAAGCAACAGAACAGTCACAAAACCAACTAGCAATCAGTGAGAAAAACCAACCACCAGGCCAGTAAGAAAATCAACCAACCAGGGTCACAAAATCAACCACCCAGCCATTGAGAAAATCAACCACCACCCAGCCATTAAGAAAATCAACCACCACCAGCCATTCAGAAAATCAACCACCACCAGCCATTGAGAAAATCAACAACCACCAGCCATTGAGAAAATCAACCACCACCCAGCCATTGAGAAAATCAACCACCACCCAGCCATTGAGAAAATCAACCACCACCCAGCCATTGAGAAAATCAAACCACACCCAGCCATTGAGAAAATCAACCACCACCCAGCCATTGAGAAAATCAACCATCACCCAGCCATTGAGAAAATCAACCACCACCCAGCCATTGAGAAAATCAACAACCACCCAGCCATTGAGAAAATCAACCACCACCCAGCCATTGAGAAAATCAACCACCACCCAGCCATTAAGAAAATCAACCACCACCCAGCCATTGAGAAATCAACCACCACCCACCATTGAGAAAATCAACCACCACCCAGCCATTGAGAAAATCAACCACCACCCAGCCATTGAGAAAATCAACCACCCAGCCATTGAGAAAATCAACTACCCAGCCATTGAGAAAATCAACCACTACCCAGCCATTCAGAAAAGGAGCCCAGCTATCCAAATCCTTTTAGGAAGTGCAGGGAGTTTCACCAGCACTAAATCCTTCCACAGAGTTGAGCTTACAAGGGCCCCCTACTTCCTGGACCCAACTTCCACTCCAAGAGCCTCTGCTCTTAGAGTGGAAGTGTATAAATTGTAAAATGTATTCTAAATACATTTTTAAGGCATTTGATAAGCAGTCGAGATGGTCTTGTAACTGGTAACCCCCCCCACCGATGAGCCTGAAATTAATGAAGTCATCAATAACCATCACAAATTTCACTATCATCAGTGCCACCATTATTGACAATCCAAAGGATGCGCAATTGAAGTGTTTGGAGCCCGGGTCGACCCGTGTACTTTTATGCCATGACCATCCTCGACTCGCTATGGGGAGTCGAGGAGATATATATATATATAATATATATATATATATATATATATATATATATATATTATATATATATATATATATATTGGGGTCATACATACACAACAAAATATTAAGAAAAGTCCAGTGTGATATGTTTTTTTTTTAATATTTAATGGTAAATCACTCCAAGGTTGGGTCTATAAAATATATATTTTCCGTCGATGGCGTGTTTGGAAACAAGATTTAGTTCATTTCAAATGAGATTATACGAATTTGTTTAGGAAGGTAATCTTGTTTTAACTCGAAATGAGCATTAAAAAGGGCCATTTATTATGAGCGAAAAATGTAGCTAATTAGATTTATATCTCAGTGGGGGAAATTAACGTGTTGGCTCTCTAGATTACTCTTCTGGGATTTTATTATATGATCTGTGTCTATCTATCTATCTATCTATCTATCTATCTATCTATCTATCTATCTATATATATATATATATATATATATATATATATATGAAAATGAAAACTCACACCCCAGTTTTCATTCGCATATAGTCCTGGGGACCATTCAGGCTTGTTCGCATTTGTGTTCCTCACGTGTGCCCCAAAGAATGAGGTGATTTGATAAAATGCTATGCCCAAGATTACCATCCGAGTGCCGGTGGGGAAGTGGTTCAAATAGCTTCGGCTATCACTTCCTTATGTCCGGTCGTGATAGTCAAGCGGATTAAGGCGTCCTGTAGATACCAGTTGCGTTGCTCCTGGGAGTATGGGTTCGAGTCACTTCTGGGGTGTGAGTTTTCATTCGCATATAGTCCTGGGGACCATTCAGGCTTGTTCGCATATATATATATATATATATATATATATATATATATATATATATATATATATATATAAAACAAGCCTGTTATATATAGGCTTGGAGACCGTTCAGGCTTATATATATATATATATATATATATATATATATATATATATATATATATATATATATATATATATATATATATATGTACAAATAAAATACGTTAAGTTAAAAATGAAAAACGCAAAATGGCGAGAGAGGAAATGTATTTTGGGTCATTACCCAAGGTGAGGCTGTGAGAAATGAGGGAATAGGGGCTGTGGCGGGGATGGTGGGTGTTGTGGTTGTGGTGATGGTGGTGTTGGAGGGTGAAGACGTGGTAGTGGTGGTGGTGGTAGTTATTGGCAGCGGTAGTTCTGGTGATGGTTGTTTTAGGGGTGGTTAGGGGTAGTGTTGATAATTTTGGTAGTGGTAAATGCAGTGGTTGTTTACTGAAAATGTCTACTGTGCTTAGAGCCTTCTGTAATACTACCGAGTCTAAACTCGCATGATATTGGCAAATTAGTCTCATCATCCTATTCACTGAAATCAAAATAATCGGCAAAGACATCAACAGTGAGATAATTAAACTCACTATCAATTCTCCCAACTCATCGCATGCATTGTGATAAATAAAAACCTGATAACAACGTATATAAATGAGATATCTCTAAGATATACAACAGCTCAATGCCAGACGGACTTACGAATAAAAGATATCGCAAGACTAAAACCCTAATCCAGTATAAATCATTATAAAATACATCAACCTGTCCTTTCATTTAACACGTCGAATATTTTACGAAACTAACCAATCTGTTAAAATTCAGCGTATACATACAAATGCAAGCACTGTAATATTGAAGTTTGTAATATTTACTGAACATCGCCAGCGATTGGTTAGGAAAATTGCTTGGATTCCTGTGTTTCTAGTTAGGCAAGACAGTCACACTTCTTTACGGAGTGGTAATTCATGAGAACGGGTGTGCAAATCGACCGATATATGAGGTGGCGTTTGTTGTGCTTGATAGCATTGCTTGCAAAGTGAAAATATAAGAAATTTTAGTAGACGCATTTACGAAACTCCTATTAATGACGTTTATGAGAATTTTATCATATATGAATAACTTCATTCTATATTAAGGTGATCAGATGTTAAAAAAAAACTATTTTGATATAATTGAGATTGACATAGTTCGTAATAACAAAAAAATCACAGGTTTATCTTAACATTGTTCTAAGATTTACAGATCAAACTTCACTATATATCGATTTATTTACAAACATTTTAACACACCAAAATCTCAACAATGAGGATCGTTAAACAAAACAGAATGTGAATAATTAATTTTACCTAAAATCCTTTAAAAATCCCTAAGTTCTCCCCTTGTTATGAATATTTCATAATGATACAAATATTGTTAATAAGCCGGAAAGCCAGGCAAAGAATATGTGGGTATTTCGGACTCTGGATGACCCACTTGCTGAGTAACATGCTAACTTTTTTTTATAGAAAACATAGAAAAGTTCGAAAAAAAATAATTGGTCCTGTATTCAATGCATAAGAGATCAGATTATTTTTTCTTATTCGTAGTAGGTTTTCCTAAGTAGTAGAGATTGGCAGTTCTAGGGATTGAGGAAGTCCATCTCAAATCCTCTGCATATGGCAGCTGTGATAAGACGCCATATGTCAGAGTTCATGCTGTCAGAGTTCAAGTTGACAGAGTCATAGCAGTCAGAGTCCAAGCTGTTAGAGTCCAAGCTATCGGAGTCCAAACACAGGACTATGGCACCGACTCAACCCAAAAACTACCATCAGTTGGCGATGTTTCTATTATAATGAGCAGCCAGCTGGAGACCAATTTCCTTAAATAAAACTAAACACCGAAAGCTAAGTTAGAACACTGACACAACCTCAGTTAAACATGAACAACAAAAGCAAGAACACTGACACAGCTTCAGTTAAACATGAACAACAAAAGCAAGAAGACTGACACAACCTCAGTTAAATAAGAACACCATTCACAAAAATACTGACGCAAACAAAAAACAATTTCCTGTCACGTGAAAAAAAAACACCTTTTTTTGATGACACAAAATTCAAATAATTGTCAGCTAAGTTCAACACCGAAATCATTACTGAGTCGTTTTGAAGATTTTATTGACAGATAAATGCACAGAAATAACAAAAAACTATTTCCACTAACAATTTTTTCCTTGCGGGAAAAAAGTATTCTGTCATTTATACCAGCTGAACGATCTACCTCAAGCGAATTTATATAATGATAATCATAATAATAATAATTATAATAATAACAGTCGCCCGTGTTAATTTAATAGTCATCTGCTGCGAATATCCAAGCTGACGCCAGCCTGGAATTAGGAGAAAAATTGCTCTACGGACCATTTGATGATGGCAGATTCAGCGAGGATTTAGTCTGATATATTTCCGGCTCAGGAATAGACAAAGCATTCAGACGTCAGGACGAGACATAGAAAAAGCTAGTTTGTGTGTGTGTGTGTGTGTGTGTGTGTGTGTGTGTGTGTGTGTGTGTGTGTGTGTGTGTGTGTGTGTGTGTGTGTGTGGAGAGAGAGAGAAATATATGTAGCAAACATAACAGAGGAAGAATATATTGGTTGGAAAGGCGGGATCCATGGGCTAATAGCTCGATTCTGCGGGCACAAATTGTAAGCACACACACACACCACACACACACATCCCCAGGATACAACCTGCAGCAGCTGTTTACGTTTAAATTACCTATTACCTGCAGATAAGGAGTCACAATAACGTGGCTGAAATATGTTGACCGAACAACACACTAGAAAGTGAAGGGACGACAACGTTTCGGTCCGTCCTGGACCATTCTCAAGTCGATTATCTTGACTAAGACCATTCTCAAGTCGATTATCTTGACTTAGACCATTCTCAAGTCGATTATCTTGACTTAGACCATTCTCAAGTCGATTATCTTGACTTAGACCATTCTCAAGTCGATTATCTTGACTTAGACCATTCTCAAGTCGATTATCTTGACTAAGACCATTCTCAAGTCGATTATCTTGACTTAGACCATTCTCAAGTCGATTATCTTGACTTAGACCATTCTCAAGTCGATTATCTTGACTTAGACCATTCTCAAGTCGATTATCTTGACTTAGACCATTCTCAAGTCGATTATCTTGACTTAGACCATTCTCAAGTCGATTATCATCTACCTATTACCTGCTAGAAAAACAGGTGCATCAGATGAAAGGAAATCTATAAAAAAATCCTGCTTCGGACGGTCATTGAAGCGAGCCCATGAGGACTTTAATTCCCGAGCGTTGTCTGCTCGGACGAGCGCTCGCGCGTGTGTTCTCACTTATTCTTGCGTGTGAGGGTCGAGCATCAGCACTTAAGCCCCGCTATTCCACCATCATTTGTTCCACGCAAAGACTCCTTTTTTCCCCATTTGTTAATCTTATCATTTACACTTATGGGTATCGAATTGACTTTGACAATGTTCTCATCTAGTTCATTCCACTTATATGTAAATTCTTAGTTTGAAAAAGTTCGATCTGCCCTCTCTGTGACTCAGTTGTGTTTCCAGCTTCCAGTCACGTCCTCTCGTGCTACTGAGCCTTAATTTGAACATAGCTTCTATATCTACTTGCCTCTCCCCCGGTAGTAACTTGTACGTCGTTATCATGTCTTTCCTATATATTTTTTTTTAATTCTGTGTAATAGGGTCCAGTTCCCCTCAGTCTTTCTTCATAGCTCAGTCCCCTGAGCAAGATGAAACGTGTCCTGTTTCAAATTTTTAGACCTTTTCTAGTTTGTTATGTTTCTTTAGGTAGAGGTTCCATGCTTCTAGAGCGACGGTCTCGCGTCATGCAGGTCGGCGTTCAATCCCCGACCGTCCAAGTGGTTGGGACACCATTCCTTCCCCCCGTCCCATCCCAAATCCTTATCCTGACCCCTTCCCTGTGCTATATACTCGTAATGACTTGGTGCTTTCCCGCTGATAGTTCCCTTCCCTCCCCCCCCCCACCCCACCCCTTTATGTATCTGTTTTATTATATACATATTAAATTATGTATTAAGGTTAGTTGAGCAACATTCTCTTTCAGCACATATATCGTGCTTACAACGCAAATGAAAAGAAAACCATTTTTCTGACATATCTGGGACTTCCATTATTTCTTTCATAATATATTCCTTCCATGTCGGACCTCTTGAAACCTTGTATGGTGCTGTCATGGCACCCCCTCCCACCCTCCAGCTATCCAGGTTCTTCTTTACTGCGTGGCTCATTTCTGTGAATTTTTCACTGCTGATCATCCTTCTGAATTCCTTAGAAAAGTAATATATATCCCTTCACATTCTTTAATTTTATTGTGTGTTTCCACCGGGAAAGATTTCATTCAGTATTCCAAAGGCGCCCATATCTAGGTTCCTGAAATAATCTTCTAGACATTTATTTGCCAGTGACAAATCCACATTGACGTTTTCTACTAATGCGGACCTCGCACGCCAGGATCGGGGACACGTCAAACGTCCAAGAGTAGACATTACGGGCTCACCATAGCCCGTGCTACTTGGAACTTCTTGTTCCAGGTAGCGAATCTTTAACAACAACAACAACAACGTCAAACGCCCAGCTGGTATTGGATTTCCCCAGGTCGTAGAAAGACACAGAAATCTGTTTTACACACAGAAATCACAATAGCGTGATGCATCCAATGCTCTCAGACGTAGGTTCGAATCCTCGCCACGGCCCTCGTGGATTTGTTCATCCACCTGTTTTACTTTATATTCTTTCAAATTGTCTGGTTATGAAAATAAATGCGACTCCATAATGAATTGGAATGATTCTTGGTTCGGTTGAAGTTCAGACAAGAAATGAGATGCGTTTCAGTTTTAAGTTCGGATAAGAAATGAGATGCGTTTCAGTTTTAAGTTCGGATAAGAAATGATACATGATCCGGTTTAAGTTCTTACAATATACGAGGCTCCATTCGGTTGACCTGAAGCATGACAGAGATAAAAGCACATAGATCCAATGGGCTCCAGTATAAAAAATAATGTGACAATCTCACACGCACACACAAGCACACATAAACACGCACGCACAAGCACACATAAACACGCACGCGCACACCCACACGCACGTCATAACACGAACATACATATAATGTAAATATAGAACAAATATCCTGAAGTTATACATCTCTACTTCTTAGTACAGTGATCCCAGATAAATTATTCTATTCAGTTCTCGTCACCCAGACAGACAATCGATATTGATAACGTGAAATGGATAAAACTAATAAAATCCCTTTTCCGTAAAGATATTTAAAATTGAAAACTACGAGCGATTTAGAAACTGAAAAATAGGCAAGATTTCATTCAATAATGATGTAAATTCTCGCTGGAATAATTACCAAAAGGTATTATTATTCCAAGAGAAATAGAAACTTTGATTATATTAGAGAATTCTGCTTAAACGTTGACAGATGTGTTATGGTGAGGTGTTCAAAGGATATGTCTACTTCCATATGTCTAGAGATAGATAGATAGAGAGAGAGAGAGAGAGAGAGAGAGAGAGAGAGAGAGAGAGAGAGAGAGAGAGAGAGAGAGAGAGAGAGAGAGTGAAAGATATCATGGGGTATGATTTTCTAATCAATAAATTGTGTAATATTCTATAAATAAAATTGAATATCATATTTAGCTTGTTATATTATTACACTATACTCAACACCAGTTATTGAATATCGTATTTCAAATTGTATGACTGACTGGATTATTTTTAAACAATTATTTATAGTTGCGTAGTTAAATAAATGGAATTTAATAACACGAAAATTATCAATAAATTTAAAATTATATACATGCTGACAACATTTCGGAATCCTCCATACACATTTCTGTATATGTAATTAATACAGCCAGTATACCCATACGCACAAACATATACACTCATAATAAGAATAGCCAAAACAATAAAAAAATCGTGTATAATAATGTGTATTGAAAACACACAAAATCAAGAAATGTTAATTATAATGACATGAGGACAATGCCCATTAAGCTCACAAAAACAATATAGATTATAATCACATACAATAACAATAATACTTGTAATATTCATGATTAATACGATATTACCTACAATACCCCTTGAGGTTATCTTGAGGTTATCTTGAGATGATTTCAGGGCTTAGCGTCCCCGCGGGCCGGTCCTCGACCAGGCCTCCTTTTTGTTACACCTCCTCCCTAGGAAGCAGCCCGTAGCAGCTATCTAACTCCCAGGTACCTATTTACTGCTAAGTAACAGGAGCAACAGGGTAAAGAAACATCTTGCCCGTTTGTCTCCGCCTTTACCGGGGATCGAACCCGGAACCTTAGACTACGAATCCGAAGCGCTGTCCACCCAGTTGTCAGGCGCCCCTTATCCATTTTCTCTCTCATATTATCCCCGAAACTAAAGTGTAAATATTGCCCACAACGAGGAACACCGCTTACAGAGCAAAAATTAATGATTTATTTCATTTCTGATTGTTTAAAACTCAGCAATTACTCGGCCATCACTCTGCCCAATGAAAAAATAAAACTGAAAATGTGGAACACAATATTTCGTGGCCTGAAAGCTCTACATTAAACAATATATATTTTAAATGTCCTAAAATTGCTTCAGAGCTAAAAAAAAAACTTTACCAGCGGGATTTGTGGATTTCCTACGTGCATGTATGTATGTATGAATGTATGTATGAATATATATATATGAAGATTTGCGCTCACTACCATTTCAGCTAGAGAATACCAAGCACCCCAGTGTGAATGAGGAGAGGGAGAGATAAATAAAGCTTTATGGTGAGCAGGCGGAAATAGAATAGGTAAATAATTGCGGGAAACAGGATTACGTAGGAGACGAGGTCCTGTGACTGCTAATGAATACTTCATTAGAGGGAAAGAGCAAGATGAGTATTCAGGAGGAACTTCAGCTCCCGGACTCCCCCTCCCTTTTATTTTATCATATTAACGTGTTATGGTAATTAGATCTTAGCTATACGATCCATTCTACGTGAATACTTAATAGG
>WNGS01008507.1:1409167-1421667 GCA_020271785.1 Procambarus virginalis
GCTTGAGATAGTGACCACATCCTTGGCCCTCAGCTTGAGATAGTGATTCAGAACCCATCAGTAATTACTAAACAATTGCTTAAGAGGACAGACAGCGTTTGTCTACCTTCTCCTATAATGAGATTTCTACCTACATATTACTGAAGCAGGATTTAACGACTCCTTAGGGTTTAGGAGAATTTACAACGATGCCATTATAAGCCGTTAGTGGGCAATTACCCATATTGTTAAGTCGTATATGAACGACCGCTTATCTCTTGACAGTGAATCATTATGTACAGGTAACGATTACGTAGTAATAGTAATTATGTTGTACACACGGATGAGGTATGCAAATGATGAGAGGGAGAGAGAGAGAGAGGAGAGAGAGAGAGAGAGAGAGAGAGAGAGAGAGAGAGAGAGAGAGAAAGAGAGAAAGTGGACATGGAGTAAGATATAAGACGTTAAAAACAATTACACGTCCATAGTTGACTTGAATTCTCAATGACAAAACAGCTGTGCACTCCAAAACAAATGTGAGTCAAAGACTGTTTTTGACCCTAGATGCTGCGACGTTGATGGCTTAACTCACCTGCAAGTGCAACTTTTTAAAGCCCAAGCAACTGAAATGCACTTTTAAGTGCAAAGAACACACTCCAACTGGAGGAAGAGTGTGTATTGATCTTGCACTCGTGTGCTATACTGATCCAAGATACAGCAATTTATTCAAAGGAACAGTGAGTAAATATATTGTAAACAACAATATTTTACTGTATTTGTAAAACAACTTTTTTGTTTTTCTGTTCATGTCTTTGTTCGCTAGACATGACATTTATTTGTACCACGACGTAAGTTTTCTTTATAATGGAGTAAATTATGACGATTTAAATAGAATAAATATTTGTAATTAGATGCATTGATAACTCAAGCTCTCAGGGTGTGATAAATATTTATTTTAATTAGATAAATTTGATGTTAATTTTGGGGTAAAATTAAGTGTATTTAAATTTAGAGTAATATCTCCATTGAGTACAAGGGTTTAGTAGGACCGTCATATTCACTACTAATCTGATCGTTACTTGTATAGTCACTTTCATCCAGCTTCACCAGTCTCTCACAGTCAGTCAGGAAGATTCTTCAGTTTCCCACAGTCAGTCAGGAAGATTCTTCAGTTTCCCATAGTCAGTCAGCAAGCTTCTTCAGTCTCCCACAGTCAGTCAGGAAGATTCTTCAGTTTCCCACAGTCAGTCAGGAAGATTCTTCAGTTTCCCACAGTCAGTCAGCAAGCCTCACCAGTCTCCCACAGTCACCAAGCCTCACCAGTCTCCCACAGTCACCAAGCCTCACCAGTCTCCCACAGTCACCAAGCCTCACCAGTCTCCCACAGTCACCAAGCTTCACCAGTCTCCCACAGTCAGTCACCAAGCTTCACCAGTCTCCCACAGTCACCAAGCCTCACCAGTCTCCCACAGTCAGTCACCAAGCCCACCAGTCTCCCACAGTCAGTCACCAAGCTTCACCAGTCTCCCACAGTCACCAAGCCTCACCAGTCTCCCACAGTCAGTCACCAAGCCCCACCAGTCTCCCACAGTCAGTCACCAAGCCCCACCAGTCTCCCACAGTCAGTCACCAAGCCTCACCAGTCTCCCACAGTCAGTCACCAAGCTTCCCCCAGTCTCCCACAGTCAGTCACCAAGCCTCACCAGTCTCCCACAGTCAGTCACCAAGCCTCACTAGTCTCCCACAGTCAGTCACCAAGCTTCCCCCAGTCTCCCACAGTCAGTCACCAAGCCTCACCAGTCTCCCACAGTCAGTCACCAAGCCTCACCAGTCTCCCACAGTCAGTCACCAAGCCTCACCAGTCTCCCACAGTCAGTCACCAAGCCTCACCAGTCTCCCACAAAGCTCCCTTGTCCTGTGTAGTTAATTACTAATATCATATCATATTAATGGACCCTAATGACTGTTATGGTCGTAATGTTCGCCTATAAAAGTCTGAGTGAAAAAACTTGATTTTTATAGACAATTTCTTAAGTATCATATATGAGAGGGGGAGGAGGAGGTCAGGGGGAGGTCAGGGGGAGGTCAGAGGCCAGGGGAGGTCAGGGGAGGTCAGGGGGAGGTCAGGGAGGTCAGGGAGGCATTACACACTTAGTGCAGGAGATGAACAGACTCATACAAGCACAAACAGGCTAGTGAATCTGGAGCAGTGCTGGCCTGCAAAAGGGAATACCTATACGAAGGGAGTCAGAGGGTCACAGTGACAGGGAAGATACCACAGTGAAGGGAGGTAGGGAGGGAATTATCAAGGGAGAGTACCAAGTTATAACGACTATATAGCACTTGGAAGGGATCAGGATAAGGATTTGAGATGGGACGGTGGGAAGGAATGGTGTCCAACCACTTGGACGGTCGGGGGATTGAACACCGACCTGCATGGAGCGAAACAGACTACCTCATGGATCTCTATTATGTAACATCTTCCATGAATTTCAATTCTCCTGTGAATGCATTCGCATGATACTGAACTTGGCAGAAGGTGAATCAGAACTAGAGAAAATTGTGATATATTTCAAACTGATGTAGTTGCATTGGCACAGTGCACTGATCAACGGGCGTGGATCTGCAACCCAGACCAACAGATATACGACCCCGCTCACTTCTAGCATGACAACGTTCGATTCCCGACAGTCCACATGGTCCCGGTACCGTCCTCATACCCCAGGTGGGCCTCCTTGTTGTCCACCTCGTTCCTGTGGGTCTTACGAACAAGTATTACTAACGTTCTTAACGACTCTTCGCCTCTTAGTGTCAGAATAGTTCTTCTGTACACTGTACACTCTACGTCACAAAGGCTACAAGACAATCTGGATACTTTCCTGTACCCTACAAGACAATCTGTACTTCCCTGTACCCTACAAGACAATCTGGATACTTCCCTGTACCCTACAAGACAATCTGGGTACTTCCCTGTACCCTACGAGACAATCTGGATACTTCCCTGTACCCGCTCTGAGTTCTTCTAGACAAAAGGGTGTTGATTTTTACAGATTTTTTGTGTACATATATTTTAATCTAACTTTATTGCATCTGATGTTCTGTTTGTCTATAGCATAACGCGGGATAAATTACAGGAAGAATCCCCTAACCATGCCACCAGATTAGCACATGATCACGACATATGGGATTCTTCAGAGGTAATGTAGAATAATTATCAGTTGTTGAGACAGTATGACTATATAGACCTTGGAAGGGATATGAGGACAAGGAGCTGGGATATGAAGAAAAGGAGCTGGGATATGAAGAAAAGGAGCTGGGATATGAGGACAAGGAGCTGGGATATGAGGACAAGGAGCTGAGATATGATGGACAAGGAGCTGGGATATGAAGACAAGGAGCTGGGATATGAGGACAAGGAGCTGGGATATGAGGACAAGGAGCTGGGATATGATGGACAAGGAGCTGGGATATGATGGACAAGGAGCTGGAATATGAAGACAAGGAGCTGGGATATGAGGACAAGGAGCTGGGATATGAGGACAAGGAGCTGGGATATGAGGACAAGGAGCTGGGATATGAAGAACAAGAAGCAAGGATGGTAAGATGTGGATCAAGACGATAACATATTAAAAGGAGAACTGCCCAAACATCGGAAGAAGTATAAAGGGCTTCATAGAGCTCACGTTTATATCAGAGATGCTTATCCAAACTTATCATCAAAGTGTCATAAATTTGATGTAAACTAAAAATATCGATAAGATACTTTATCATCTTATCGGTTATTAAGTCAGGACGGAGGCAAGTACAGATTACAGGAGCAGAGGCCTGTTAAAAAAGTATAGTAGGACAGATTTTTGACGTATTTCATCCAAAACTGTATCTTCCTCTTCATCACACACACACACACATATATATACAGGTATATGTATACTGTTTACAGGGGCGCTGGTAGCTGAGTGGACAGCGCTCTGGACTCGTAATCCTAGGGTCCGGGTTCGATCCCCGGTGATAGCAAAAACAAAATGGGTACAGTTTTTTTCACCCCAACACCCCTTTTATCTAGTACTAAATAGCTACCTGGGAGTTAGACAGCTGTTACGGGCTGGTTAGTTGGCGTGTTTGTGTGTGTGGAGAAAAGGAAAAAAATTGTTAGTAGTAACAGTTGATTGATTGACAGTTGAGAGGCGGGCCGAAAGAGCAGAGTTCAACCCTCGCCAGCACAACTAGGCGAATACACACACACACAGTGTGTGTGTGTGTGTGTGTGTGTGTGTGTGTGTGTGTGTGTGTGTGTGTGTGTGTGTGTGTGTGTGTGTGTGTGTGTGTGTATGGAGGCTGACCCCATACACAGTATGGAGTCAGAATGGAGGCAGACTCCATACACAGTTTCAAATATAGATTTGATAAGAGTGCAGTAGGCTCGGGAATCTGTACACCAGTTGATTGACAGTTGAGAGGCGGGACCAAAGAACCAAAGCTCAACCCCCGCAAGCACAACTAGATGAGTGTACACACACATATATACATATACACATACATACACACAAACCGCTCTCACTCTATATAATTTTTTTTGACAAAAAAACACACGGACATATTCATGCCTTTATGAAAGTGTCAAGCTGACAGGTGGGGTACACAGCTGTCAGTCATCATGTCTCAGAGTCTGTCAGTTTGCTTTTACCTGGACAAGACTATTCCTTTTGCCGTAAAGGAATTAGGTTTGTTATTTCAGGGGTGTATTATGAGGAGAAAATGACAGATAGATAACTCGATAAATTAATAACCAAGTAACGAAGTAGATGGATATATAAGAGAATATGTAATATTATTATTAATAACAAACACACACGCACGCAAACACGCACCCACACACACACACACACACACACCCACACACACACACACACACACACACACACACACACACACACACACACACACACACATACACACACACACACACACACACGGTGTATGCAAACCTAGCGAACATAGGTGTAGCCTTCAGTCATCCAGGAAAAAAAACGATGCTTTCTAGACGTTCTTCACTATCAGGGGGCGGGGTAGGGAAGGGGTTGATTGGGGTGGAGGGATAGGGGGGGGGTGTAGAGGTGAGGGGGAGAAGGGGGGATGAGTGGGAGGGGGGAGGTTAGCCTGAAGTATGCACCCCCCCCCCTACTGTGGAACTTACCCTCCCACCTCCTTCCCCAACACGAACAAAACTTGATGTGTACCGGAACTTAGAGAGAACGGAGCTGAGAGAAACTACAGATGGATCAAGAGGTTGCAACGCTGACGATTGCAATACCGCAGAGAGGAAAGAGGAATTCAATTTTTTTTTTTAGATGACATATCCAGCGCTGAAGAGGACAGTGTTGTTTAATGAGCAGCTAAAATGTTGGTTGATGAGCAGCTTAAATGTTGGTTGATGGTTGATTAGGCGATTGAGATTGTTGTGACAGACCTATGGAACAGGCCTCACGCTGCGCAGGACACATACAGGAAATTTCGTAAGTCAATCCTGTTATAATCCTCGTTCCATGTTCATCTTCAACTACCCCCCCCCCTAGGTGTTCATGTTCACCTACCCCCTCCCCCCTCTCTCCCTCGTGTTCCTGTTCAACCGTTCCTCCGTTCTATACATTTTCATTCACTCACCTCGTCGAGTGGTTCAAAATACACGGCCACGCATAGATGAACTAATGACAAGGCTTTTGTATCTGGCAACAATTACCTTACCTGTAATACAACAACAAAAATACAGGATTATGCAAATTTGGTGTAAAAATGTTGTATTTTTTTGGGCAGCAAATTCTTTTGGTTGGCATTCAGTGGGAGAATTGACAATTGTGTGCCGATTAAGCAATCAGGCCTTGTAGGGCAGGTCTTGTGGAAAAACAAAGCCTGTTCAAATATTAAACAGTTTGCCGCGATTATCTCGTTTTCATTCTATATACTATGTGCTACTCTAACCTTTAACCACACTCACAAACATACATACATTGTATGTATGATTGACGGTTGAGAGGCGGGACCAAAGAGCCAGAGCTCAACCCAGGCAAACACAACTAGGTGAGTACATACATACATACATACATACATACATACATACATACATACATACATACATACAAACATACATACATACATCATACATACATACATACATATACGGCCGAGCCTCGAAGTCCTAAGGGCACGGGTTCGATTCCCGGACGAAGCAGAACCAAATGGGCAGTTTTTTTTTTACCCTGATGCTCTGTTCCCTAGCAGTAAATAGGTACCTGTGAGTTAGACAGCTGCTACGGGCTACTTCCTGGGGAGTGGTGTGTGTGTGTGTGTGTGTGTGTGTGTGTGTGTGTGTGTGTGTGTGTGTGTGTGTGTGTGTGTGTGTGGTGTGTGTGTGTGGTGTGCGCGTTTTAGAGAGAAATATATGTAGTAGATATGATAAAGGAAAATATATCGGAGTCAAATCATTAAACTGACGACTGAAAGGCGAGATCCAAGAGCTATGAGTTCAACACCGCAGGTACAAATAGTAAATACAATTAGTGAACACACACACACACACACACACACACACACACACACACACACACCACACACACACACACACACACACACACACACACACACCACTATAATCGTGAGACCAGAATAGTTGGATAATTAGAGACAAATGAGCAATCCAGGCGTTACACAGACACAAGTGTCTTTTACAAATAAAGAGACACAGACCCCGCTCTCTTGTCACACAGAGACAGGCAGAACGCTGTCTCTTGTCACACAGAGACAGGCAGAACGCTCTCTCTTTTCACACAGAGACAGGCAGAACGCTGTCTCTTGTCACAGAGACAGACAGAACGCTCTCTCTTGTCACACAGAGACAGACAGACGAACGCTCTCTCTCTCCTGTCACACAGAGACAGAACGCTCTCTCTTGTCACACAGAGAGAGCAGAACGCTCTCTCTTGTCACACAGAGACAAGCAGAAACGCTCTCTCTTGTCACACAGAGACAGACAGAACGCTCTCTCCTCTCCCGTCACACAGAGACAGACAGAACGCTCTCTCTTGTCACACAGAGACAGGCAGAACGCCTCTCTCTTGTCACACAGAGACAGAACGCTCTCTCTTGTCACACAGAGACAGGCAGAACGTTCTCTCTTGTCACACAGAGACAGACAGAACGCTCTCTCTTGTCACACAGAGAGACAGGCAGAACGCTCTCTCTTGTCACACAGAGACAGGACAGAACGCTCTCTCTGTCACACAGAGACAGGCAGACGCTCTCTCTTGTCACACAGAGACAGACAGAACGCTCTCTCTTGTCACACAGAGACAGACAGAACGCTCTCTCTTGTCATACAGAGACAGGCAGAACGCTCCTCTTGTCACAGAGACAGACAAAACTTTTATTCTTTATATATAGATACAAGAGTTCTTACATTCTTTCTACAGCACTTACACTCATAGTGTTCGGGCAAGTCCGTAACCCTAATTCTCCCGGAATACGACCGACAAATCGTTCAACAACCCATTAACTTTTGGGTGAACAGAAGCCACAGTTAAGGATTGGTGCCCAGTCAATCCTCCCCGGCAGGATACGTGCGAACCAGGCCAAAGGACAGGCGAAGCGCCGGCCGAGTGCTTAACCCGGCGCCACAGAGACGGCAAAATATACCGAAAATAGGCTGCAAAAAACTCTCTCTCTCTCTCTTGTCACACAAACAAACAGTACGACAAACAAACGCACACTACCGACAAGCTGAAGCAAACGACATTCCCAGNACATATGCCAAAACTAGATGATAGAAGAAAAAATGGTGATATGATCACTACGTATAAAATAGTAACAGGATTGATCAAATTGATAGGGAAGATTTCCTGAGATCCGGAACTTCAAAAACAAGAGGTCATAGATTTAAACAAACTAAACACAGATGCCGAAGAAATATAAGAAAATTCACTTTCGCAAACAGAGTGGGAGACGGTTGAACAAGTTAGTGAGAAGGTGGTGGAGGCCAAGGCGCCAGTAGTTCAATGCGTTATACGACAAAGAATGCTGGGAAGACGGGACACCACTAGCGTAGCTATCATCCTGTAACTACACTTAGGTAATTACACACATACACATACACACACATACACACACATACACACTTTTTATTCCATTTACTTCCACTTGGTTAGCATGGGCGTGGGCGGCCCCCCTGGCCACCATATGGGCGTGGGCGGCCCCCCTGGCCACCATATGGGCGTGGGCGGCCCCTTCACCACTCTTGACCAAATCTGATAAGTTCTGTTGGCACCTTAAATTACTTTCATTGCGTCATAAATCCATTTAGATGAAACCTAAAACTAACCAATAGTTGATTAATAATTGCTTAATTGAGGGTTAATGATACGTTCTGTGATTTATTCTGACATGATTACTTAAATGTGTTTATTTCTTATTTATGTTGAGCGACGGTGGTGGATATTTGCATATACCATTTTAGCATCATATTAATCATCTGATTTATTCATTTAAATTCGGCTCGTGGTGCTTATGTTATTTGAGAAGAGAGTAATTTTAAAAGATGTTTTCACTGTTCTCTAAACGTACTTTTCCCCCACACTGCAAGGAGGAACTCATATATTTTGGGTCACAATAAATTTTCACTGCAATTCGTGTGCGTTTCCCCCCCTGTACATTCACTATTTTCCGTAGACCATAAATTGCACAGCATGCTAAAGTAATCTTGTTACCCCCGATGGGGTGTGGGTAAGATTTGCTCTGGTGTTTAGTGGTCAAATTCACGAAAAGTGGATGATTAGCGAAGCCCCAATCATGACGTAGGAACTTTCTGGAATTCTAACGATTGACTGAGAGGAGATGTCGGGGCTTTCAGACAGATGAGGACCACAGTAGACCACAGAGCTTAGCCAAATACATTGTAGTGGTCATATTGCCTTCTGTAGCGAATAATAACAAAGTAAAAAGCTATCATCAGTCCACGGACAGATGATTCTGTCCGTGACGAGTAGAAAGAGTGTCAGTATGGTTGAGATATTCACTCAAGAAGACTGGAGAGTTTCAAGAGTGAACTGGTCTACTCAAGTACTGAAATTTGCTAACCAAATTGTCCTGGAACATAAGCGTGGCTAATTCTGTGAGTGTTGGCTCTGACGTCAGTGTTGATTGTAGTATTGGTAGTGGTGGAGGTAGTGGTGATTGTGATGGTGGTGATGGTGGTTGGTGGTGGTGGTAGTGGTGATTGTGATGGTGGTGATGGTGGTTGGTGGGTGGTGGTAGTGGTGATTGTGATGGTGGTGATGGTGGTTGGTGGGTGGTGGTAGTGGTGATTGTGATGGTGGTGATGGTGGTTGGTGGTGGTTGGTGCTGTGACAAACTTTAATCATCAGCACAACAAGTAATTGGAAGGGACGAGCCATTATTACCGAGGCGCTAATTGCCAGTTATGTTGATGTTGTGCCAACATGACTGTAAACATTTGAATAACCCTCGTTTGTTGCCATTGGCGATATCTTGATTATTTGCCTCGTTATTGGTGCCCGGGTTGGCAACAATGGATAGCTGGGTGTGGAGCGGGTGGTCGCAGGGATGGTGTCACCACGCCCACGATAGCAACTTTGTCACGGGGGGAGTGGGGGGGGGGCATGTCACCTACCCCCCCCTCCTTGTGAATTACTATGGCACATATGACGCCACGCCTATGGCGACAAAGGGCCAATAATTAGGTCATAAACACATTATACAAAAACTGCCATATTCACGGTGCCATACCTAAAACTCAAACACTATGGCAATCATTGTGCCATTTGAAAAAAATATATATATAAACATTTCAGGCCATAATAGTGCCATAAGCATAACACTAATACTGAGGGTAATTATGGCACCATAACATTCCGAGGCACCCTGCCTCTGCTTCCCCCCCCTTTTAGTGCCAATATGGCGGGCGGGTTATTGGCCGGTGGCACACACTGTGTACTAAATACAGAACTGTCACATATTACCCTCCCTTCCCCTCCCAACCCCACCCCCTAACCTCTCCTCCTCCTCCCCCTACCTTCCCCCAAGGAAACCTTGTCTACCCCCCAGACAATCGTCTACCTCCCAGTCTACCTACCAGGGGGGGCCTTCGAAAGACTAGGCCCCCCTACAGGAAGGTCTTGTACCCCAATTTTTTCCCGAAAGACAAGTACTCTCCAAGGCAAACATTGCCTCTTTTATAAATGCCAGTCGATCCTCAGAAAGACCTCCCCTACCCCTGAGGGGCTTGTCACTCCCCCTATCCGGCAATACCTATGCCCCCTTTGCCTGGTCCCTACCTTTCCCTGCCCCTCGTTGAACGAGCAGTCACCATCATGGTATGCTGTCGTCTGGGAACCACACACACTCAGATATTAAATTCCATTGATATCGGTTTGACTGTGTCGTGGAGCCAAGACTCTCTTGGTATCAGCTTAAATACAAAACTTCCGGATTATATCAAATATATGTTCCAAGTTCGTGTAGAGACTACAGCTTATCGGTGATGTATTGGTTATCTAATCTAAGACGTTGCGGTTATCTTATCCAAACTTTATTGAGGGGGTTTCTGGTGAGGAACTTGTAGCATATCATAAGAGATAAGTCTCCTGATATTATTTGCAGGGCATTTTAAAATGTGAAATACAATAACTAGTCTCTTGTGAAGGTGATGAGTCACAATAACGTGGCTAAAGTATGCTGACTAGACCACACACTAGAAGGTGAAGGGACGACGACGTTTCGGTCCGTCGAATCACAATCGACTTGAGAATGGTCCAGGACGGACCGAAACGTCATCGTCCCTTCACCTTCTAGTGTGTGGTCTGGTCAACAACAACCTCTTGATGCTAGAAGTGCCTGGAGTGCCAGGAACGAGGAGTGCCAGGATCCTGCAGTGCCTGGAACCTGGATATCGTCAAGGAACATCACTATACACACACACACACCGCATCTGACGTAGAAATACACAAGTATATCGCAAAAACACTAACGATTTCAACTACAATTTAACTCTCAGACGTGGGAAATAATAAGACGAATCCCCACTAGCCGAAGACATCACTATTTCAGTAAAAAAAAAATCATTTACATAAGATATATCGTACAAAAATAGGTATATTTGTAAGTGTAAATTACATCGCCTAATATATCCGATAAAAACCTACCATACTTTACAACTGGTTCAGTTTAGTTTTCTAACAGTCAAAGAGGATACGGTTACGATACAGCTACAGTAAACAAATACAATACAGTAAGCAAATACAATACAGTAAGCAAATACAATAAGAACACAGCAATGCCATGCACAGTATAACTCAATCTACTTCGCATTAATGCATGACAAACAGGAAATTGATTTTTCTCAGTGGTCAAAAATATTTATATATATTTTCGTGTTTTTTTTGTTTCTCTGTATGTCTGCGTGTGAAGCTGACCTGTCTATAGCGACAGGGATTCTTTACCTGTCTATAGCGGGGATTATTTACCTGTCTATAGCGGTGTATGTGTCCTCCTTGTGTTCATGTCTCCTATCTGTCAGTGCGTGTGCATGTGCGTGTGCGTGAGTGTGTGTGTGTGCGTGTGGGTGTGCGTGTGCGTGAGTGTGTGTGTGCACAATTGTGACTATGAATAAGCCAAGTCGCAACACAAGTGATATATCACTTCCCCCCCCCCTGTGATCGATATATATATATATATATATATATATATATATATATATATATATATATATATATATATATATATATATATATATATGTGTGTGTGTGTGTGTGTGTGTGTGTTCCAGGAAGCTATGATATTGCTACCTGACAGGCCAGGAGCACCTTGGGTGTTGCTGGAACATGTTACCGGTGCTACTTCTGGGCTTAAACGGAACACAAAGTGCTGATGTTGAGAGACCAAAACTAGGCATCGCGTCCATTAGAGTTACAAGAGCTACTTGCATTCATTGTTACTTATGCTAAACGTGCTACGTTTAGCATGGTTACTTATGCTAACCGTGCTACTTGTGCTCCGTGTGCTACTTATATTCTATGTGTTATTTGTTTCGTGTGATATGTAACACGCATGTTACTTACGCTACTTTTAAGATTATTATTTCCACCGTGCACAATAGCTTTCGTTTCGTGACTCCAGTATACCACACATAATGTGTTATATTTCCATGATTTTTTTTTCAATTTGTGTTAGTGGTTATTTTGGCAGTGATTTTTGATTCAGTTATTTGTGTTTTGCTCACATGTATTTAATTATAATTTATGTATGCTACGGGAACAATGGAACAATGTTCAAAGTAGACAGAGAAGTCACGTTCAAACTGAACACTTAAGCAATGTTAAAACACACACACACACACACACACACACACACACACACACAGTTGAGGACCAAAGAGCCAGAGCTCAACCCCTACAAGCACAATTAGGTGCTTGTGGGGGTTTTGTGTGCTTAACAAGCACACAAAACAAGAATATCTA
>WNGS01008507.1:1426667-1433324 GCA_020271785.1 Procambarus virginalis
AAATAAAACGCATGCAATCTACTAATTCAAATTTCGTTTCCTTGCAAGATTGATAAGATTGCACGTAAAACTCTTGGAACTCCAGCAAGATCTGACTAGGAGCTCTCACCTTGCATCCTGGCAGGCGGGTAGATAATTCAGACTCTGCTGGGTGGCAAGCAGAACGATTGGCACAATCAGAGTACCAAGCAGACAGCAACTCTCGTCTGTCTGCAGGCGATAAGTCACAATAACGTTGCTGAAGTATGTTGACCAGACCACACACTAGAAAGTGAAGGGACGACGACGTTTCGGTCCGTCCTGGACCATTCTCAAGTCGATTGTGATCAAGTCAAGTCGGTCACAATCGACTTGAGAATGGTCCAGGACGGACCGAAACGTCGTCGTCCTTTTACTTTCTAGTGTCTGGTCTCCGTCTGTCTGTCTGTCTGTCTCTCGTGTGTGTTGCCTGGTCCCCTCTTCTCACTAGGTTAGATAGACAGCAGAATGTGTTTAGAAATATCCACCCCCTCAATGTTTTTGTTGTAGTTGATAGGTAGACAGAGATGAAGAGGGGGGGAGAGATAAGTGAGGGGAGGGAGGGAGGAAGGAAGGGAAAAGGGAGAGATAGAGATAGAAAGGAACATCCATCATCAACAATGACAAACACCATTGATCTTGTAAGTATAAATTAATGCTTCGAAAGCACGGTTAGTGATTCTGACTTTGCAAGGCCATTCGATATGTTAAATTGTTGTTAAATACTTATCTCTCTATATGTATGATGTGCTTACCGGAGTGCTTGCTTGCAAGTATACTTGAGTGCTTGCTTGCATGCTTGAGTGCCTGTCTACCTGAGTGTATTTTTGCATGGTTACCTGAGTAGCCTACTTGCATGTCTGAGTGCCTGCTTGTATACCTGCCTGAGTGCTTGCTTGCATGCTTATTTGAATACCGTCTTACATATCTACCCGATTGTCGCTCTATGCACTGTGTCTGTGTCTTCTTCTACTTTCTTTTTCTAGCCCTCTGTTTATCTTCCACTTTTTGTCTCTATCCCTCTGTTTATTTCCCATTTTCTGTCTCTATACCTCTGTTTATTTCCCATTTTCTGTCTCTAGCCCTTTGTTTATTTCCCATTTTCTGTCTCTAGCCCTTTGTTTGTTTCCCATTTTCTGTCTCTAGCCCTCTGTTTATTCCCCCATTTTCTGTCTGTAGCCCTCTGTTAACTCACTCGAATAGCTGTGACATAATGATGTTTGCCAGGCAATTTCCGTGTCGCCCTAATTGCACATATGTTAAAAAGGGATATTGTTAATAGGTAACAAAAGCCTAACTCGTTTCTTCAATGACTATTGTTTAAATAATATGTTAAGGTTATTAACATCAACATTATTCCTTAATATTTATAAATTTTCTTTTATTTCACAAACGGGACTGGTCAGAAAAGATAACGAATAAAAGAGATAAGGAAATGAAGATTAAGGAAAATGTCAGGCCCTTATATTGGATCTATATACATCTATATCTTAATTCCTCTGAATATGTTTAAACAATTCTAACCAAAGAGGAATTATTTGAAAGTGTTTTCTATCCCATTTAATGACACATTATGGCTCTTATAATTGATGTCGCTCGACATAGAGGCTATTAATTTAAATAATATTGCCTGTAACTGAGTAATATCATAACCAATAATATTGCCCGTAAACAAAAAAATATTATAACCAATATGCAATATAAATTTGATTAAAATACACACGCATTGAATGTGGTTAGTATTATGGCGCATTGTTTCATTACATACGCTGCTTAAAGTACTTTTTGAAAATAATTACAATAGCTAATTAATCCCATATACGAAAGTGATCCTTGTGTACAAAGATGTACACAAGGAAATTAGAATACATGGGCGCACCTGGAGTGGGTAAAGTTACTGGTTCAATCCTGTCCTGATACATAAGTTTGTCTTACGCAAATTGGTATTTTTCATATAAAATGCATTGCTGTAATTACCCCCAAAAAATCTGAAAGATTTTGTGCTTATTTCAGATGTAATATTAATCTTATTTGTTTCATGAATAGATATGAAGGGAAGTGAGTAAGTTAAATATGGCACAATATCCCCGTAGACTTTTCTAGCTAAGACGGTAACACTAAACTAAAAATAATAATAATCTATTATATTCTTAAAGACTTTTCAACTTTCAGACTCAACCCTTTCTGATATTAGAGCTGATTTAGTAGTGTGATAACCTTTGTAAGTATAGCTGAACTGAACGACGAAGTTTGCTATGTTGCATTCAGTCGTCCAAATGGGGTTATACTACACACACTTATATAGCTAAACAACATTTTTGTATGTCAAAAGTTGACACTTAAACGCAGCTTATACCGAGTCTCACTGAGTGGTGGCGCATAACTCCTGGGTTTTGTTTTTTTTATCTGTCTGTTGAAGGGGTCGTTTTTGTAAACAGTAGTTATAAAATGTATTGTTATGCCCTATTTGAATGGTCTTGTGTTTTTCAATATTGAAAAGCATTTGCCAGTCTTCTGACCATTTGTGGAGGTCGTGTAGATTGTATTGTGAGACCTCAATATCATTTTCCCTTCACTTTGATGATGTGGTTTGTAATTTTCTCATATGTATCGTTGACATATTACAAAAAAGAGGGATGGGACTAAAATGGAACCTTGCACTCTATCCATGACGATATGCTTTTTTCAGTCATATTCTTTTCCATATAGAATACCCTTAGACGTTTTTGTTTTAAACTTCATTTCAGCCACTCTAATATATATATATATATATATATATATATATATATATATATATATATATATATATATATATATATATATATATATATATATAGTATCAAGTCTTTCTTCCAAGTTTTTATGTGTTATCTAAAGCTTTAAATAAGTCTATTAGAAATTATTATTGCAATAAATGTAAAGAGACTAGTTAGGTAGAATAATGTTTTATTTTCTATTTTTGCAAAACAACATAGTAATGTTTTTAAATAGTTGTGTACTGTGAGATGGTGAACTATTTCCTCCCATAGGATGCTCTCCAAAAGTTTACAGATGTGTGAGGTTTGGTTGAGGATAGTCTGTAATTTTCTTGTGAATTTCACTTTCTTGAAGGGTGACATTTTCTTTGATTTCCCGGAAAGGAGTTTCAGTGTTAGACAAAGGACGCAGTCTAGTTCTTTCAGGACTTTTTATCGAGTTAGTTCCACATTTGGAACATCAGATTCCTCTAATTAGTTGATGCCTTCCCTGATGATATCACACGACATTAGGGAACATTCTCTTCAGCTTCGAACACCAGAGCTTACCTAATTGTGTTTGTGGAGGTTGCGGGAAGGGAATTATCAGGGGAAAACGACTATATAGCACAGGGAAAGGGGTCAGGATAAGGATTTGGGATTGAGGGGAGGGGGGTGTTAAAGGAATGGTGCGCAACCATTTAGACGGTCGGGGATTGAACGCCGACCTGCATGAAGCGAGACCGTCGCTCTTCCGTCCAGTCCAAGTGGTTGAGCTTCGGATTGTTTGTTTTTGGCGTCGCAACAGTTAATCAACTGGTGTACAGGTTCCTGAGGTTATATTGGGTTCTATCGCGTCTACATTTTTTATCTTTGCATGGAGATCTACTCTATCACATCAACTCCTGCTGCATTCCCGTTTCGTTGTTACTTTCTCACTGAACAAAATTCTTTCTCGTGTAAATGAACAAATCCACAAGGGCAGTGACGAGGATTCGAACCTGCGTCCGTCTTTCTCATGTCTCTGTGCCTCATTTGGGATGTCAAGTCCCACTAGAGTACCCACCTGCTCTATTCACAGTCTCTAACGCCTTAATATATTTCATTCATTAATTGTAATTGAATTGTAAACGAGTATTACTAAATTAAGCGAGTGTGAAAATGTAATTCATAATTACCTTTATTTAAATTCTTAACTTTGCAACGTGTGGTAATTAGATTTAAACTTTTGGTTACATTGTTAGAAAAATTGAATAAAGTGTTTGAAGAGTGAGTCATTCCCCGCCCCCTCACACACACGTACACACACACACACACACACACACACACACACACACACACACACACACACACACACACACACACACACACACACACATATATATACGCACAGACCCTTTTCCCACACACACACATGTGTGTTGAGCGTGTGTGTGTGTAAGGCGCTGGTGGCTGAATAGACAGCACGCTGGATGCGTAGTCTTGTGGTCCGGGGTTCGAATCCCTGCGCCGACGGAAACAAAAATGGGCAGAGTGTCTTTCACCCTAATGGGCCTGTTCACCTTGCAGTAAATAGGTCCCTGGGAGTTAGACAGCTGCTACGGGCTACTTTGTGTGTGTGTGTGTGTGTGTGTGTGTGTGTGTGTGTGTGTGTGTGTGTGTGTGTGTGTGTGTGTGTGTGTGTGTGTGAACGAACTCACCTAATTGTGCTTGAGGGGGTTGAGCTCTGGCTCTTTGGTCCCGAGTGTGTGTGTGTGTGTGCGTGTGTGTGTTAGACATAAATATATGTAGTAGATATGATAGAGGAAAAATAGATTGGTTAGAAAGGCGGGGTCCAAGAGCTAAAATAGCTCGATTCTCCAGACACAAATAGTAAACACACAGCTAGCAACACCAAATGCAGCACCACTCCCCCTGGCACCAACATAAGGAACACCTCAACCCCCCCCCCTCCAGCATGTGTTCCACCACCACCACCACCACTACCAGCATCACCACCATCCCGTGTAACACTACCACGATCCCCCATTAAAACAACCATCACTCCATGAACCACAAGTACCACTGACCTTCCCTACCACCCATTACCACAACACCCCCAACCACCTCGACTATTTACAATCACTTGTAACACCACATCACCCACACCAGGGTGTCGCCCCCCCTCTATAATCCGCGTAGTTCCGTAACTACCCACAGTGTACACCATCAATACACCCTATAACGCGTAACACCATACTGCACCATCATCGTAACTCACCATATATACTCATGGCGTAATATGGTGATGTACTGAATATATCACCATATGCTAGCCTTACCATCGTAGCTCAGTATATCACCATATTGACACTACTGCCGTAGCTCAGCATAACACCATACTGACACTACTATCGTAAATTAGTATGACACCATACTGACAGCATCATCTTGACTCAGTATATCACTATACTAGCATTACTATCATAGTGTCAGTATAACACCATCTCCCACTTTAACACGTCTAATATATTACATCCTACAGTGCAGCACTATATGTAATGCGTATAAAATCACTACACTATATATGCTAAAATGGACATGGTGTGAACGTGGGATGTATTTACCTGCAAGATATTATTATATATGTTCCTTGAAAAGTTTTTTTCAAGAGCTCAATGGGCAAATGAATTGTGTATAGGAAACTCAACATTTATCAAAAGAAAATCAATTTTTTTATATTAATATATTGCAAAGTATATTATTGAAAATTGAAGCAAACTGTATATATTTTGTTTTAAAAATTAATATTGGTGTTACTTGGTTTAGGAAAAATATACAAATTGTATTATTAGAAAGGAGTAAGTGAAATATGGCAGTGTGAGAGCGTAGACTTTATACGATGATTTAATACAAATTGTATCCCAGTGTGTGTTGTTAAGACTATATTGTTCCAAACATTCAGTTCTAATAGGAGAGAAATTACATTCTTAAAAGACAAAAAAACACTAGCAAAGAAAACTATGATTTCCACTAGGCCAGTCCACTAAGACACAGGTGTACCAGAGGTGGACTAAGCCAGTACACTAAGACACAGGTGTACCAGAGGTGGACTAAGCCATTACACTAAGACACAGGTGTACCAGAGGTGGACTAAACCAGCCCACTAAGACACAGGTGTAGCAGAGGTGGACTAAGCCAGCCCATTAAGGCACAGGTGTACCAGAGGTGCACTAAGCCAGCAGTAAGACACTGGTGGAGGATGACTCCGCCCAACACTTGGCTCTTCACAATAACAACGCCGCCGCCACCAAACTTATTGTCAAGCCAAATTGGGCAGTAATTATTGCTGAGGCCGCAATTATGTCTGAGTTACCCAGGCAATACAGTGGCTACTTAAGGGCGTCTGCATTCACGGACATCACTCAAGGGGTGCACGAACCACTTAAGTATGTGAATTACATGATATAATTGGTGGCTCGGAAGAGGGGAAAGGGGGGAGGGGGGAAGGGGGTGTTGGCTTGGTGGTACAGGTGATGGAGGACAAGGAAGAGAGAAATGGGAGAGAGTAGAAAAGAGAGGAAGGGGGAGACGTGAGTAAGGAGGCAGGGCATCAGAACTACCGCAAACTACCGTCTTAAGTCCCCTGGAGTATTACGCAGTTTCCGTCGAACGACCCCAAGGGTGGAGTGCCTGAAACGACCCTGAAGCGTAACTAAGACTTATTTCCTCTAGAGCGTTGGCACAAAATTACTGGCTCTGTCAAATTCCATGGCGAAAGTTCGAATCCAGGTCAACGGATCTATAAGAAATACTTAATCTCATCTAGTTGTAAAATAGCAAATGTTTTCAACGTAAAGCAATTCACAGGAATTTAATTGTGCTGAACAAATGGTGTACAGACCAGAGGCTAAAGGTATACCTG
>WNGS01008507.1:1468256-1483472 GCA_020271785.1 Procambarus virginalis
ACACACACAAAAAAAAAAACACACATCTTCAATATCAATTTCTAATTCAGTCACATAGAAATAAAACATTCTAAAGGTTCATTAAGGGAAAACATATCATAATGGAGAACTCACATAGTTCGTACTCTTAAACAGATTAACTTTTTCAAGGAATCATCGCTTCATACAGCCTGGTATCTTGCTTTTAAACCACAACAGCACCTTACTGACCAAGCAGCAAGTATTCCTTAGTCCTAAACAGGTTTGTAGGACACTGAACCTAGGGTGAGGGAGGGGGGAAGGAGTGGAGGTTGGAGGCAGGGGGGGGTTAGAGGGAGGGAAGAAGGGAGAGAGAGGGAGGGGGAAGGATGATGGAGACAGCACTCCTGCCTCCATCTGTCTCTCTCATAAATATTCCAGCTTAACAAAACCGTACGTGATCGTGCTACTTAAGTCCCCCATGGGACTCCACGCTCCCTGAGACGGTAAGCGATATGCGATATGGATCATCAGCAGATATACGACCAACCCCACACACACACACACGCGCGTGCGTGCGTACACACACACACACACACACACACACACACACACACACACACACACACACACACACACACACACACACACTAGAAAAAGGGCATTAATGAAGAGAAACATACTAAAGTACTTGACATATTCTCAGTACACATTTCACATTGTTGTCCACAGGGTGGAGCTGCTTCAGTAGTGGTGGCACATTAAGTCCAGTGTCCACAGCTAAGTCCAGTGTCCACAGCTAAGTCCAGTGTCCACAGCTAAGTCCAGTGTCCACAGCTAAGTCCAGTGTCCACAGCTAAGTCCAGTGTCCACAGCTAAGTCCAGTGTCCACAGTTAAGTCCAGTGTCCACAGCTAAGTCCAGTGTCACCCAGAGCCGTAAATAAAACAAAAAAAGACTAAGTAACAAAATCAGACTTTTGTGGTTGAGTTCTGTTTATCATGTTTTATTGACGTGAAAATGAAGATTTTAAAATTAAATTACTAAAAAAAATCATATACATATATATATATATATATATATATAATATATATATATATATATATATATATATATATATATATAAAAGAAAACTAGAAAATGTTGTAAGATATACAGTTAATAAGTCATTTCTTGAAGTTAAGGAACTAAGTTATAACAGTCTCTGAGGGAAGATGGACTTCACCTCGAGAAAAGAATCAATAGGGGAGGTGGGACATGATCAAGACATATATGGTCATATAGACCAAGTAGATGAAAAAGAAAGAGGATTTTACAGAACGAGGAGGCCCAGATGAGCCAATCTGGTTAGAACGATTGGCCATACATGGGCATATACTATATTGTTTGTTAGTTCAGTAAGTAGCAAACAAACTAAGTTACTGACGCAAACTTAAGTTACTTACTGACGCAAACTTAAGTTACTTACAGACCATGACACAAGCTTAGCTACTGAACACTGGTAACGAACAACGTGAACAGCCTGGATGTCCAAATGTTCCGGGATTTATTTGTCAATTTGTTCCAGCTGTTCTTTATGGAATGTGCGACCATTTAGTTATAGAGTACTGTAGTGTATTGTATTTTACTCTAAATCGTGAATTTATTTTTGCTGCTTTTGTGTTGCATGGACTCACCTAAATGTATTCATCTACATGTATTTGTCTAGATGCAATTACTTAGGTTTATTCATCTGGTTGTATTCATCTAGATGAATATGTACTCATATGTTCTCATCTAGATGTACCCGTCAAGATGTACTCATCCAAATATACACACCTAGATGTACTCTTCTAGATATTCTCCTCTAGGTTTATTTATCTAGATGTACTCAGCTAGATGGACTCAGAAATACTCACCTAGATGAAGTCCCCTTGACATACTCAACTAGATACACTTACTGATTCACCTATACTCACTCCAGATATATTCATCTAGAGTGACTCCCCTATACTCACCCAGATGTACTCGCCTAGTTGTAGTCATCTAGATGTACTTAACCTAATGAGCTTGCAGGAACAGCTTTGAGTTAGTTTAAGGTCTCATTCTTTGTGTATTGCATCACTAATCCTTCTGAAGCTCTGTATAGAGAATAGTTTAACAATTACACTCTATTGTATCAATTGGTTTACGACTGTAATGCTTAACAAACTATTTCTATCTCTGTGACCCATTTGCAGATATCCAAATTCCACTCATGTCAACTCCTGCCATGATTTGCTATTTCGAATTGGCTTTAGAGTATAGTTTCTCGATTTTCACTTGAATCTTGTATGTCGCTAACATGTTCCTATGAGTGTTGAGTTCAGATTTGTTGAGTCCTTCACTGGAACTCATTTCTCTCAAATCTGGAGTAGGAATTCTTGCCTGTTTCCGTAGATTCTCTAATTTTATTTTGCGCCATTCATTGCAAAGGTGGCAAGACAGGGGTTTACATTGCTTGTGTAGTGAATTATGAAGATTTCTTTATTATATCTTAGCATGATTGTCTTCTCCAAACTCCGGGTTTAGAGTACCCTGTGCCTTCTTTTACCAACTTAGAGGTAACCTCCGGAGCTGGATCCTCTAAGGCAGTGAGTTATTGCCTTCAACCTCTTTCTGATAGTTCCTGCGACGACACTGGAACCAATCGTATGGGCCGTTTGCCATTTCATTGGAAACTTTCGGCGCCGTGGAGAGGAGAGGGGGGACCTGCTGCATGGGTAACAGCTTCTCCTCCGTATCAACCTACCCTGGCTTTGCGCCCTGGAGAGGCCACTCCAGACCGACAACCAGGACGCGACTCCATAGTCTCCCGAGACTAATGGATGCCTACTACTACTATCTTCTACCAAAGACTACAATAATTAAGTTTCACGCCATGGTTACCACATACAAGATACTCAACGGAATGTTGCAGACCTTCCAAGTCAGGCTTGAGGTTATGTTTACCCTGAGGTCTTTTCCCGATACATTATAACATATTTGAAGCTAATACAGATCCACTTACATTCATTCCCAGTCTTCCTCTATTCTCAAAATTTACCATCGTTCGCAAACATGTGGGAACTAGTCTATTTTGTCTGACGGGTCGTTAACGTACGTCAGAAACAAGTCCTAACACAGAGACTTGTAACACCTAACTCATGACCGTACTCCATTCTAACTCCTATAATCTCACGGTGACTCTCTGTTTCCTGTCAGAAAGATACTCTTCTATTCTTTCCCATCCTTAGTTTCTTCAGTTTTTCTTCTCCAGCTTACGTAAGAGTGTCCTGAACTTACCTATTAAAACTTATCTAGTAGTGTCTACGGAGGAGTGAGATCTAGCTCTTATTCCCCGCTTACTAGCTTTAAATCTGTTGCGTTACACCGTAGTTACTCTGAATTTCAAATTTGAGTGTGTGCGTGTGTGTGTGTGTGTGTGTGTGTGTGTGTGTGTGTGTGTGTGTGTGTGTGTGTGTGTGTGTGTGTGTGTGTGTGTGTGTGTGTCTGTTGTACTCACCTAGTTGTGCTTGCGGGGGTTGAGCTCTGGCTCTTTGGTCCCGCCTCTCAACCGTCAATCAACAGGTGTACAGTTTCCTGAGCCTATTGGGCTCTATCATATCTACACTTGAAACTGTGTATGGAGTCAGCCTCCACCACATCGCTGTGTGGGTGTGTGTGTGTGTGTGTGTGTGTGTGTGTGTGTGTGTGTGTGTGTGTGTGTGTGTGTGTGTGTGTGTGTGTGGTTGAGAGGTTTAAATGCCATGAGTGTAAATTAATTAATCTGTGTAAATATTTTTCTGCTTTAAATCCAGGGTTTCTGTGGTAAAATGTTGCCGTCTATTGGTATGTGGGACTATTGGTATGTGGGTCTATTGGTATGTGGGTCTATTGGTATGTGGGTCTATTGGTATGTGGGTCTATTGGTATGTGGGTCTATTGGTATGTGGGTCTATTGGTATGTGGGTCTATTGGTATGTGGGTCTATTGGTATGTGGGTCTATTGGTATGTGGGTCTATTGGCATGTGGGTCTATTGGTATGTGGGTCTATTGGTATGTGGGTCTATTGGTATGTGGGTCTATTGGTATGTGGGTCTATTGGTATGTGGGTCTATTGGTATGTGGGTCTATTTGCATTTGGGTCTATTGGTATGTGGGTCTATGGGTATGTCGGTCTATTGGTATGTGGGTCTATTGGTATGTGGGTCTATTGGTATGTGGGTCTATTGGTATGTGGGTCTATTGGTATGTGGGTCTATTGGTATGTGGGTCTATTGGTATGTGGGTCTATTGGCATGTGGGTCTATTGGTATGTGTTTCAGGCCATGAAATATGGCTGGACGTAAATAGGACGTGGAATATACCTCGCTGTATACGGGACCTGGAATATACCTAGCTGTATACAGGACCTGGAATATACCTAGCTGTATACGGGACCTGGAATATACCTAGCTGTATACAGGACCTGGAATATACCTAGCTATATACAGGACCTGGAATATACCTAGCTGTATACGGGACCTGAAATATAACTGGGTGTAAACAGGACCTGATACGCATTGACCGGAAAGCGTAGTGCACTTTTCGTAGCTTCTAATGTTGATGAGGAAAACAGTGATGATAATGCTTGCGATTGGGTTAATGAAGTTGCAGGAAGGAAGGAAGGAAGGAAGGAAGGAAGGAAGGAAGGAAGGAAGGAAGGAAGGAAGGAAGGAAGGAAGGAAGGAAGGAAGGAAGGAAGGGAAGGATTGAAGAAAGGGACTGAATGAATGGAGAAAAATAAGAATCACATAAGAACTGTAAACTCCAAATACAAACTGTTCATAACACAACAGGACAAACCAACCCACACACACACACACACACACACACACACACACACACACACACACAGACACACACACACACACACACACACACACACACACACACACACACACACACATAAACACAAGCTTACATAACACAACGATAAACTCACCCTACATTTTTACACTCATCCTTGAAAAAAAAAACACAAAAATCCACTTATGACGTTGGTAATGAAAAAGCCCTCAGCATGTTTATCCCAGGACACGCTGGACAACGGTGTGAATTTAGACAACGATCAGGAGAAACTCTGTCTAAAATGTTTTAGTGTGCCCGGTTCAACAAGACCCGCTGATAACATGCGGGGGGGGGGGGGGGGGGGGGGTAGAACGCCTAATTCTTGTCACTGCTGCTGCTGCTCCGGGACTCGATTCGACACAATTAGTCAGTGCAATGTTTATTTTTGTTTTGCTTTGGGGGTGGGGGGGCGGGGGGGGATATAGGTCTACGTATAATGGTGGAGATGTAAATGAATTGGGTAGGCTGGTGTGTGGTTTAAACGTGGGTTTTTGGGTGTATTAGGATGGTTTGTTGGGTGTACTAAACTAGTTTAGTTAGTTGGTGTCTCCTATAGCTGTGTTTGGGGGTGGGGGGTGAGCTTAGGCTCTTCGGATCCCGCCTCTCAACTGTCAGTCAATTGGTGTACAGGTTCCTGAGCCTACTGGGCTCTATCATATCTAGAGTTTAAAGTGATGTGATGGAGTCTGCCTCCACCACATTACTTCTTAGTGCATGTCATTCGTTAACCAAGACAACAAAATTCTGTCTATATATTTCTTTGGCTCATTTAGGTATTAAGTTTCCACCTGTGTTTCCTTGTTCGTGTACCATCCGTGCAAAATAGTCCGTCTTAATCACCTTGTTAATTCCACTGAGAATTTTGTAGGTACTGATCATGTCTCCCCCTGACTCTTCTGCCTTACAGTGACGTGATGTAAGTTTGTGTTGAGTATATTGGGTTTATATACAACCAACACCATGGGGTGTTGGTTGTATATAAACCCAATATACTCAACCCAATGGTATATAAACCCAATGGTTGTATATGAAGTTATCATGGTGTGGATGTGCGTTGGGTACTGGGGTGTGTCGGAACGAGGGGGTGTGGTGGGGGGGGGGGGGGAGGTGTAGGGGTGTGTAGAAGTGTAGGGGAGTGGGAGTGTTAAGCTGCATCAGTATATAAGCAGTATATAAGTATATAAGCATCCGTATATATCCATGAAAGCTGCAAAGATCACTGAGGCTTATGCCATACATGTCATGCTTTATGGCAAGATACATGATGGTATACACAACACTGGATGCCATACATGGTGGTACACATATGTATACACATATGTCTATATAAATTACTTGAAAAAATCATTAATAAAAACCTAAAATCGCTTTATTACCAGAGAACCAGAACAATTAATTTTATAATAATTCCTTTTGTCGGGGGACAGGACGCCTGATTATATAGAAATACTTTAGGCTTGTATCTACTAACTACTGACTCTCCGCAGGATGCATACCCCAACAGTTGCCTTACTCCTGGGGGGGGGGGGATGGGACTAATTGCTGCTAAGTAAACGAAGAGATGCATTAGGTGAAAGGAAACGTGCCATAACCATTTCTCTCCCGCACGGGAATCGAACACGGGATTCCCGATTGTAAGTCGAAAACGAAGCCAACTGTTCTATACAACACAAAAAAAAGATGCAAAAATTGCAACCACAATAATCATGTTAATTACTCTGATAAAAACTTTGATAATTATTTTGATCACAAATTAACAAAAAAAAAATATTGCTAATTCAGGCTTGGTGATCATGTAGAACATTTGACATTAGTAATATCAAAGTTAATTTGTGGGGTGAATATAACAAGCAGTTACAATATATAAAATATATAAATATATATATACAATATAAAAACTGAGCAGGATAGTTAGCCTTGTTCCCGAAGTTTTGCGTCGTTTTGAGGGGGGGGGGGACCATTTTTAACCAAGAATTTACAAGAAGTTCAGAAAGAACCTCTCTTCGAAGCCCCTTCGACAGACTCTATCTTACCGGAGGGCTCTTAAAACGGACAGTGTAAAATTCGTGTATTTATATGTAGCTGTCATTTATATGTGGCTGTCATGAGTATTGCAGGCGATGAGTCCCAATAACGTGGCTAAAGTATGTTGACCAGACCACACACTAGAAGATGAATCGACTTGAGAATGGTCCAGGACGGACCGAAACGTCGTCGTCCCTTCACCTTCTAGTGTGTGGTCTGGTCAACGTCACGAGTATTACTTCAAGGGAGAGGTTTCCGCCCCGTTTCTCGATGTGGTGTACACCAAGAGTTTACTTAGATCCTGGGGGTAATGTTGGGGACTGAAGTGAACTTACAAGTATGGTCAGTATAAGCTGTTGTGACGGCCATACATACGGCCTTGCAGAGTTTGAAATGCTTTAAAAGCCCACACCAAACTAGCCAGTAAACACCTAGTCCATTACACACCCAGTCCAGTACAATTCCCAGTCCAGTACAATTCCCAGTCCAGTACAATACCCAGTCCAACACTGAGACGTATGCAGGGACTATGTGATATTGGGCAAAAAAGGTTAAAACTTTAATATTTGTGAATTCCTACACTATACAAATCTATTCTGACACTGTTCTGTAAAGGGGGAGAGGGAGGGGGGGTTAGAAGTTGTGTAAAGAGGTTAGTTGTGTAAAGGTGAATGGTTGTGTAACAAGGGAGAAGAACAGTTTCGTAAGAACAAAACAATAGTTTCAGTTAAATAACAAACCCAGAATCTCACCTTTGATATTGTCATTGAGTAAAATGTGCTTCTAACATCATCTTTTTTCATGAGTTATAAGTGTAAAGTTCACATATACTTTCCAGAGTATACTCACATATACTTTGTCCAGAGTCAAGATCCAGAGTTATCCAGGAAAATAACATGTGTGTACCATACGAGCTCCGAGACACTGAATCATAATTTGTGGTGTGATGCGTGCCATTTATTTTCGCCTTTCTAAAGGCCAGCCGTAAGGGGTTACTATCACCATTATCACTATTACAATGGTCAGAATATATTTATAGGATTGATAATATGTTCAAAGTAGTGATGCACATTTGCAGTGTTCGCGTATAATTCATTTTTGCAGCGTTATTCACCTATGTTTTCAAAGATTTGAAAATTATATTCGTAAATATACACAGCTTTACAGCTGTGGCTGGAGCGAACAGGTGTATAGTTGTGGCTGAAATGAACAGGTGTACAGCTGTGGCTGGAGCGAACAGGTGTACAGCTGTGGCTGGAGCGAACAGGTGTACAGCTGTGGCTGGAGCGAATAGGTGTACAACTGTGGCTGGAGCGAATAGGTGTACAACTGTGGCTGGAGCGAACAGGTGTACAGCTGTGGCTGGAGCGAACAGGTGTATAGCTGTGGCTGAAATGAACAGGTGTACAGCTGTGGCTGGAACGAACAGGTGTACAGCTGTGGCTGGAGCGAACAGGTATACAGCTGTGGCTGGAGCGAACAGGTGTACAACTGTGGCTGGAGCGAACAGGTGTACAGCTGTAGCTAGAGCGAACAGGTGTACAGCTGTGGCTGGAGCGAACAGGTGTACAGCTGTAGCTGGAGCGAACAGGTGTACAGCTGTGGCTGGAGCGAACAGGTGTATAGCTGTGGCTGGAGCGAACAGGTGTACAACAGTATAAAACTTATAGCTTACATTCAGAGCGACGAGTCTTATATTGACAAAACATACAGAAGTTGTCCTTGAGTACCGGACATAATTAATTCAGTTTGCTGAGCGCATGAAGGTAAGTACATCTAGGTAAGTACATCTAGACGAGTACATATAAGAACACAGGTGGAGACTGAGTACCCACATGAGCCACAGAGACGTTAGAAAGACCTTTTTCAGTGTCAGAGAAGTTAACGGATGGAATGCATTAGGCAGTGATGTGGTGGAGGCTGACTCCATACACAGTTTCAAGTGTAGATATCAAGTGTTCCAGTAGGCTCAGGAACCTGTACACCAGTTGATAGACAGTTGAGAGGCGGGACCAAAGAGCCAAAGCTCAACCCCCGCAAGCACAACTAAGTGAGTACAGCCAGGTGCTCACATCTACGAGAGCACACGTAGATGAGTACACATAGTCTCTTCAGCACTATATAGCACTTAAGAAAAAAAAATCAGCAGAAGGTGGCCGCCGCGCCCGTGTCGTGGAGGCGTTTTGGCTCCTTTTTACCTTTAATTAGCCTCCGTACTTAGCCAGGTGTGTAACTAAGGAGTAATGTTCATTTAGTTCCTCTACCCGGCAGGCAAGTGGGGGGGCCTCGCTGCCTCTCCAGGCGCTCTCAATGACTGAACCTGTGTTCCGGTGATCAGTGTGTACTCTGCTGGATGTACTCACCCGGTACTGTGTACTCACCTAATTGTACTCACCTAATTGTACTTGCAGGGGTTGAGCTTTGGCTCTTTGGTCCGCCACTCAACTGTCAATCAACTGGTTCCCTGACCTACTGGGCTCTATCATATGGGGAGTCTGGGCTGTGTGTGTGTGTATGTGTGTGTGTGTGTGTGTGTGTGTGTGGTGTGTGTGTGTGTGTGTGGTGTGTGTGTGTGTGTGTGTGTGTGTGGGTGTGCGTAAAGTTTACATTAGTGTAGCGCAAGAAACCTTTCAAGTAAACCAAAAAGTTCTCAACAAGACTGCTGAATGCGAATAAAAACAGAACTAAGAAAATATAAGTGAGCTTAACCTAATACCCATAAAAGAAAAGACAAAAGACATGACCAGCAGAGACATGACCACCACCTATAAAATCCTAATGATTTAGACAAGTTAGATAACACCAACAACAACACAAATGGATAAAAGAGAAAGAGCAGAGAACAAGAACGGTAAAAGAAGTTAAGAGGTCAGAGCTTCGTGAACCAGTGAGCTAGATGTCAAGCTCTCGGAGGCGAGTACCGAGAGCTAGATCTCAACACCAGCTGGCCACAGGAACTAAATCCCAGGAGCGCCCTTCGGAGTGTTGGTTGTTTAAGATATTCATGGCGTATGCAAACTGAATACATTTTCAACACGGAATCATAGAGAATTAATGATTTTGAGTTATGTATGAATTGTGTGTGTGGTGTGTGTTGTGTGTGTGTGTGTGTGTGTGTGTGTGTGTGTGTGTGTGTGTGTGTGTGTGTGTGTGTGTGTGTGTGTGTGAGTGCAGTGTATACGTGTATATGTTCTCCACACTGGGGCTACACACCACACACACACACATGTAACATGTAACTTGCGAGTTGCTGAACCAAGACACCACAGTGGGACAATTTGCTCGCTCGTTATTCCATTTCCATTCAAATTTTACCATAAACGAAAACTTTCTAACGTTTCTATGGTTTGTCTAGTCCCAAGATTCCCTTATGTCCTCTGTGTTCTAAGGAAAATTCATCGTGAACATACGTCTTTTTCCACCTGTCAGTATCTCTAAATATTTTATATGCCCCTATCATGTGCTCCTGTCTTTCCCATTTCCTCAATCGACGTTATGTCCAGTCCTTTCAGTCCTTCTTCATTCCCTCGTGCCTCGCAGCCGTGTTGTGTAATACCTGTACTTTACGTGTTGCTCTGAGATGGAGACTCTGTGATCAGACTGCATACTCCATGACAAGTCTCACGTAGGTAGTGTATTGTGATGTGTGTTTGTGTGTGTGTGTGTGTGTGTGTGTGTGTGTGTGTGNGTGGGAAGTGAGTTAACTCTCCTACAACCATGCACAAACAGCTTCAACTCATCACCCAGTTTGATCATGATACACTCATCAATTGATGACACCAGAAGATGTGAATTACCTTAGGTGCTTCATGGGTAACGACTTACACAAGCACAATGACGCCACAGAAAAATTAAAGCGTTTGAAAATAATACTGAGGCCATGCAATGGGATCAAACCCTCGTCTCTGGAGTCCCCAGGCATAGTAACTGACACCTTTCTAGCTGGACTGAACAGGCCTACAACAGCCTTTCTGACACACTGGTATGGTGTCAAAACTCAATGAAGAAACTTTCCTAGACCAAAATATTACACGAATTTAAAATTATATTACGTTAGAATTTGTAGAATAATATGTCTGTGTTAAATATATATATTTCTGTACTCAGACTAGCGTGTTGATCAATAAATTTTGATTTAGGGGGGGTCTGATTCTGCCATAATTCGCTGTGATTAGATTGTCACGTTCACGGGATTGTGAAATTCAGATTGTATAGCGGATAGCAAAGTGGTCTACGTGACGTCATGGCACCCAATACAATCTAAGCCTGATACAGTCAAAATAATAAAAAATAAATAAATCGGGGAAATCCCCTATTCAGGATTTCTATTCAAACTTCAAAACCCAAGGTTATTATTCTTGTTATAAAGACACTCATAGTGCTTTAATACATGTTATCAAAGCCGCCATATTTCATATGGCGGCTCTGATAACATGTATTGTATGATAACATGTATTGTAATATGTATGTGAGGAAATATTTACGAGAGTGTCGTAACTGGTTGTGTAAATGATAGGAGAATCTTATCTCAGTTACTTTGTTGTTGTTTAAGATTCAGCTACTGGGAACAAAACGTTCCAAGTAGCACGGGCTATGGTGAGCCCGTAGTGGATTTACCTGGCACAGGAGCGGGGCAAGTAGCACGGGCTATGGTGAGCCCGTAGTGGACTTACCTGGCACAGGAGCGGGGCAAGTAGCACGGGCTATGGTGAGCCCGTAGTGGACTTACCTGGCACAGGAGCGGGGCAAGTAGCACGGGCTATGGTGAGCCCGTAGTGGACTTACCTGGCACAGGAGCGGGGCAAGTAGCACGGGCTATGGTGAGCCCGTAGTGGACTTACCTGGCACAGGAGCGGGGCAAGTAGCACGGGCTATGGTGAGCCCGTAGTGGACTTACCTGGCACAGGAGCGGGGCAAGTAGCACGGGCTATGGTGAGCCCGTAGTGGACTTACCTGGCACAGGAGCGGGGCAAGTAGCACGGGCTATGGTGAGCCCGTAGTGGACTTACCTGGCACAGGAGCGGGGCTGTAACTGTCCCAGTTACTATACAGAAATCGCATGTGGTATATATGGCAAAATGATCCCATCGTAAGTCCTAGTTAGGGGTGCAAGGGTCACGCTAGGTGCATATCTAGACCTAGGTTATCTTAAGCTGGTTTCGGGGTTTAGCATCCCCGCGGCCCGGTCCTCGACCAGGTCTCCTTTTTTGTTACACACCCCTAGGAAGCAGCCCGAAGCAGCTGTCTAACTCCAAGGTACCTATTTACTGCTAGGTGAATAGGGGCCATCAGGATGAAAGAAACTCTGCCCATTTGTTTCCGCCTCCACCGGGGATTGAACCCGGAACCCTAGGACTACGAATCCCGAGCGCTGTCCACTCAGCCATCAGGCCACCTACAGGTTTTGTTAAGCACATTTTCAGACATACAGTTGCATCTGGCTTGCTCTAAATGAATGTAAACAAATGATATGTGGCGTGATCTATCACGCCACATATCCGTCCACACATCATACATTATACACATACAACCATATGTAAATACAATCATAGCTAAATACAACCACATGTAAATATAATCATAGATAAATACAACCATCAAAAAATATATTAAATACAATCATAAATAAATACAAACATGGAAATACAAGTATATGTAAATACATCCATATATAAATACAACCATGAACAAATTCAACAAATATTTGTATTTGTAGAAAAAATATGTTTTATTTAGCTCAGCAACAGCAGAGTAAACACATCAATACACAACGTGACAATTATCTGCGTTAAAACACCGTTTTTCCAGGAGACTGATGAGCTTAGCAAAACAAACACGGCTACATTAGTCGTGTCTGTGTGTTGTATAGACTACAGTATGGTATATAGGGTTCCTGCAGAATATAGGAGGGTTTTCATATAGTATGTTGTGTAGCATCCGTGATTTAATATACACCCACTTACCCACCACCAGGAGACTGCCCTTGCCAGTGACAGTGTTGAAATCTGGGCCCTCGGCCGATACCTCACATCTGTACTGGCCCGACGTAGCGAACTCTACACCCCTCAGGACCACTCTGCCAGGCTTCGATACTGTCTCCTGCACGGGCGATGGTGCGCCAGGCGATGGGACGGAAGCCAGGCGATGGGACGGGCACCGGGCGATGGGACGGGCACCATGTGGAAGAGAGTGCGGGCGCACAACGTGAATTTAGGGTGATGATATATGAGTTGGGAGGGAGTGTGTTATGACAGGTGTGTGGAGTGCCTTACAACAGGTGTGTGGAGTGCCTTACAACAGGTGTGTGGAGTGCCTTACAACAGGTGTGTGGAGTGCCTTACAGCAGGTGGGTGCAGTGAGACTTCTCTTTGTTGAGTTACCACAAATGTTCTATTAAAAAAAAAATGACGACGTTTCATGTTTGAAAATCAGAAAACTTAAAACACTGCATATTGTATTTTGTAATTCATGTATTATGTACAGCCACTGCTTGCTACAGTTTCCATACTTCATAGAATCTATCTGTGTATGTACGTATTATGTATGTAGGTTAGATTAACATATTAAAAGCCATACAATCACCTTCTGTGGTTGACTGTTCAATAAATCCCTGAACTATAGGGATTTATTGAATAGATTTTAATAATAATATTAGGATTATTGAATTTATTGAATTATTATAGGTTAACACACTCTAACTTTCTGTCCATAGAGGACAGAAGAAAATGGACATACATGTTGTTAGCATTGTAAATGCCTGGCCAAGTCTGTGGTAGAAAATAATAATAATAATAAAATGTATACTCATTGCATAGTTCTGTAACCTTGTTATGGTTCTTGGAATTTCCTCATATTCCTATTAGAGTGTCCACGAAGTCTCATATCCTTTCTTTCCAGGTGTAACCTTTTGTCCACATACTTAGACCTCTGGTTACACATACTTAGACCTCTGGCTACACCACTTAGACCTCTGGTTACACATACTTAGACCTCTGGTTACCATACTTAGACCTCTGGATACACAAACATAATACCCATAGGACTATTTAATGTTTTCAAATATATGTCTATATTTCTAGATAACAATCTAGCAATTGTTTTTATTGGGGGGTTCAAATGACTAGATATCACTGGTTTATACTGTAGTCTATTGTTACAGGAATCATTGTATAATCTACTGCTTCGTGAATCATTGTATAATCTACTGCTTCGTGAATCTTTGTATAATCTACTGCTTCGTGAATCATTGTATGATCTACTGCTTCGTGAATCATTGTATAATCTACTGCTTCGTGAATCATTGTATAATCTACTGCTTCGTGAATCATTGTATATCTCTACTGCTTCGTGAATCATAGTATATCTACTGCTTCGTGATCATTGTATAATCTACTGCTTCTGTGAATCATTGTATAATCTACTGCTTCGTGAATATTGTATAATCTACTGCTTCGTGAATCATTGTATAATCTACTGCTTCGTGAATCATGTATAATCTACTGCTTCGTGAATCATGTATAATCTACTGGCTTCGTGAACCATTGTATAATCTACTGCTTCGTGAGTCATTGTAAGCTGTTGTTTGGTGAATCACTGGATTCAAATGTTACACGAATCACTGGTGTCTATTCTTACACGAATCACTGGTGTCTATTCTTACACGAATCACTGGTGTCTATTCTTACACGAATCACTGGTGTCTATTCTTACACGAATCATGGTGTCTATTCTTACACGAATCATGGTGTCTATTCTTACACGAATCACTGGTGTCTATTCTTACACGAATCACTGCAGTCCTAATTCAGGACTATTCCCACACACACACACACGGATCTTTCATGTTAGTAATTACTATGCAGGTAATTAAGGTAAGTAGTAATTGGACCTCTGGTTATTATCTGTCCGACGATTAAAGGTCACATTCTCCATTTTCTCTGAGAGAAAACGTGAATTTACATATGCAAAAAAAAAAATTATTATTATTTGATGCATAGCAGGATAAGAAAAACTATTAAGGAGGAAATTTAAGAGTTAGACGATATGAAGGAAAATAATGGATAAGTTGAGAAAGATTATTTTATATTTTGAGGTAAGTTAAAGGACAAATGTATGGGAGAGTAAGGGAATTGAATCTCACCACAATAGGGGGTGAGAAGGAATAATGGAGACATGATCACGACATGCAGGATTGCTGGGGTGGGGAGCTTAATTACCTCCCGTGTGACGCTGGGGTGGGGAGCTTAATTACCTCCCGTGTGACGCTGGGGTGGGGAGCTTAATTACCTCCTGTGTGACGCTGGGGTACCTTAATTACCCCCCGTGTGACGTTGGGTTGGGAGC
>WNGS01008507.1:1509179-1522695 GCA_020271785.1 Procambarus virginalis
AGTTACATGGTTCCAATACGTACACTGCCCTAATTATAATTGGGTCGTTTGGTACCCACCTTACAATTCCAGAATATGTTGTAACTTTATGCTTAGACAATTTGCGTACGCAGAAGTCTTGCGTCACGAAGCAATGGGGAAGACGAACGTCACTCTTTACGCAGCGATGAGTTACAATAACTTGGCTGAAGTAGTTTGACCAGTCCACACACTAGAAAATGAAGGGACGGACGACGTTTCGGTCCGTACTGACCATTCCTAAGTCGATTGTGAGAATGGTCGACGACTTGAGAATGTTTCAGGACAGACCGAAACGTCCGTCGGTCACTCTTTATTGAGCGACCTCAGGGGGAAAAACGGAAAGCAAATCCCTAATTATCCACAGTGGTTATGCTGAATAAAGTTCTCAGCGTTACTGAGTGACAGTAATTACAGGTCTTGTTGGAATAACTCTCTCATTACCACGATAAGTCTTGACGTTACCGTAATGCCTATCTGATGACACCTAACAACCGGTTAACTACATAAATCACCTCGTTCAAGTTTTCGCTTGTATTGGAAGCGCCTTCCAGCACCTTGTTTGAGGAGCTGATTAGTTTGCACATTTCGTATGACCTTGTGTCAAGAGGTCATACGAAATGACCTCTTTGACCAAAGCACTTTTGAATCAGCTTCAAAGAAGTGATCGCCTTAATATAACAAAAATAAAAATTTAATCACTTGCAAAAATTAAAACATTTGGACTAATTAATCAAATGTCGACGAAAAGGTTACCTTAAATTATTTGAACGAATCGATTAAGTCCATGACTTATGAAGCTTATCAGCAAGGCTATAACTGAACGGTTTCGGTCAAAAACCGGAACGCTTGGCTTAAAAATGCAGCGCCCGTCCTCACTCACAAGGTCAAATCTTCATACCCATCAAACCTGCCAAAACCTCCCCCTCCCCCATTATTAACAGAGCCTCTCTGTTCAAGTTCTAAGGTATGTTTATGTGAGATAAGAAAGAAATACATATCAAACAACAACTCTGTAATCGCTTCACTCACGTATACAGCAAATCAAACTAATTACCAACAGACCTTGAACGCCTAACATAACTTACGCTTAATATGTACAATATGCTATATATATAATTAATAGTTTTATACAGTATTTTTAATAGTAGTATAAGTATTAATAATAATAGTATTTTTTTGTTTTTATTTGAAAAAAATACATCCACAAAAAAAATTTAAACAATAGATAAAATCAGTAAGGAAACCCTTACCCCAACCCCCCCCCCTCCCGTCAAATCGACGCCGGTGATTGGCTAAGATAAGGCGAGACATCTATAACACTCACTAACGTTGAACTCGATCCAATTAAAATGCAAATTTTAGTTTTGTTTTCGAGAACGCTTCCGTGATTGGTCGAGCTTGGCAAAGCTCTGAGAAACTTGTGACGTCCCCAAGCTGGTTGCAGGCGGAGTGTTTTTTTCACACAAAAATCAGGATTGCCATTATATGTTTTAGATCACCCCCACCCCGAGATTATTATAATAGATTTATATTTTTATATATATATATTTTTTGGATATATAGCTATATGAATAAATATTGTACACAATCCTACATGCATTGCCTGGCAATAAACATTGAAAATCGATATCACAACGCTAATTTATTGCTCAAGTAAATCTGTGTTGTGTTTACGCAAGTCTTTAATAGAGCTCAGACTATTTCACACGCAAGCAGCGACATTTCAGCTATACCTTCCCACGCAATAGTCGACGGTTCATACACGCAAACAATGATACTCATATATTTCATGATAAAAACTAAACAAAGCACTGCACTTAGTTCAGTTAGACGGATAGTACCTCTCTCGACCAGCGTTTCGATTGTGGTTACCCTGGCCGGCCGGAAGGTGTAAAATTTCGTAACCGAAACGGTCTGATGAGCGTAAAGGAAGGAGGGGACGGGACAAGCCGGAGACAGCGCACCAGTTCTCACTTGATCCTGGAAACTCCAAACTGGGGGCTCCTGTAAACATGGGCTACAGCTGTGCTTAACATATCCTCACAACTGAATGCGTTGCGAGTCTGTGCTCGAAAGATGGGCTTTGTTTTACATCCTGTAATCAGCGCTCACCCTCTCTGAATGTTTTACCCGAACCCATCGTCAACACACTGGCCAAATGCTCGTTAATCCAGCATAATCCGCCCGGTTTTAATAATGAAAACACTTAATAGTGGCCTAAACTGATGTTGCTCCTCAACCCGTTCTCGAATAGTGCTTCGTTTACAGCCTATGTTTCCAGAGGCCCGCCAGTATAGCAGTCCGTCATCAAAAGCAGCACCTGTCTTCAGGTTATTGTTCTTCCATAGCCCGTCCTCATAAAACAAATGCCAAATGTGATTCCATCACCAACCAAACCCACTGTTTATGATTGAAAGCGGGTTTACACGCGACGCACAACTGATGTCGCTCGGGACAACTTTTCGAACAGGTGCTGTCACGCTGACGACTTGTTTTGTTCTGAACCATAAAACTGTAAAGGCTTCACCACGTACTGCAAATACGCACCTTGCCAACAGAATCCTAACGTAAGCACAAGGGAAGCTGCTGAGGCCTATCGGCCCATAAGAGGCAGCTCCTAGTTATAACCAGCCAATCCCACTCATATACATGCCAAACCCATGCATGAAACAATCAAGGGATTCCACCTCCAAACACGTTACTGCGGTAAATTGGGTTCCACAAATCACAACCCTGTTACCGAACGAGTATTTACCCCAAGTCTTTCCTAAACTAAACTTGATCCAATTGATACACCCATTGTTTCTGGTTCTGTCTTTGTGTTGAATCTTTTAATACCCTATTAATATCCCCCGTTGTTATGTCCATTCAACCATTTGTAAACCTCAATCAATGCTACCCCTAACTCTTCGCCTTTTTCCAGTGAATGCAATTTAGCTTTGTTAATCTTTTTTCATATTTGTTCATATGAAAGATTTCTAATTTGGGAAATTAAATTAGTCATCCTACACTGGACAAGTTCAAGTGAATATATTTTATATCCATCTACATAGTCACGGCTGATCAAAAACTGAACTGCCTCATAATCTAAATGGGGCCTAACCAAGAGCTAAGATATAGCTGAAGACACAAACACCAGGTGTTCCTTGTTACCTAACGCTTCGATTAATAAAATGCCCAGGGTCCTATTTGCCTTATTACGACCTGATCAGGCAATTGGATCCCCCTTGGGTTTTTAAATTCGTACTAATTATAACTTCCAGAGCCCTTTCGCAATCCGACCTTCGCAATCTAATCACCATCTAACTCGTATCTTGTAGCTCTATTATTCATTACGTAGCCTCAGAACTTTACATTTATTAGCTTTAAACTGCATCTGCCTGTCTTTTGACCATTTCAAAACCCTATTTAGAATGACAACTTGTAGTGATAATGAGTCTTCTTCCGTGTTATTTCCCTACCGATTTTTTGTATTATCATTGAATCATTACTTTCACCCACCCTTTCGACTGAGAGGGATTATTCATATAGCACCGACCACCTCTCCTTAATCTAATAAATTAGAGATCTTACAGTATGCCAGTTGAATAGTATATATTATCTAATAAGGCAATAAGTGAATACTACAAAAACACTGATCCAAGTATGTAGAATAACCACATGTGACAAATAGAAAAATGCTTCACCGCGTTTTCCGGCTAATTTCGGCCATCAGCAGAGCAAAGTAAAATGAAGATGATGAACCTTCATTTTTACTTTGCTCTGATGAAGGAAAATTAGCCGAAAACGCGTTAAGCTATTTTTCACATGTGGTTTATTGTGGCATATTATTAAATAACGGTGTATTGCATGGTTTGTGAGGCCCCTTGAAGTACCTATACAGGACGAGGGTGAGGAAAATAGCCTAAGCACCTATTACCTATCCTTGTGAGATTGTACATATTATTTTTCTCAATAAACCCTAACTTGAACTTGAAACTTGGGATCCGATCTGTGACTGCTTGATTTCGTTCTTTATATGCACCCCAGGTACCCATCCCCGTGGGCGTGGGTTAAGGATGACATGAGGCACTGAATAGGTTCAGGACTGACCTATAGTTCGGTTAGCTAAGCAAATACACAAATCTTTTGACGCTAGGTAAAAAATTATGTAATGTTATATATACATGTACAACCTGCTCATGCATACAAAGTCATATCCATACGTAGACATATATTTCATACATTATACATATTTCCTCACTCCACACAAATACACACATCAATAAATCTTTTCTATCACAAGTGATTCAATAAGGGCTCACAACAGCCACTATCCAAGGCACTTTACATCTACGATGAGTCACACAGTTTCTAGTCCATGCTCCACACCCAACCCAACTGGGCGGCAGATTAGCAGTCATGTCGCGTGATTACCTACAGTAAGCAAAAATAGGATATTTCGCTAAGATTTCGGGCAGACCAGCAAATCAGTTATGAATTAAGTACTTACACATTTCTGTGGACACTATTGATGGTGTTAACTCTAAATTCCGCGATTTTTTCACCTTCCATTATATAATGCCGGCAAAGTATGCGAATAGTTCTGCTGATAGTTTATATTTAGTCAAATATACATCAGAAGATGTTACAAATTCCCAGTGGTACTTGTAGCCGAGCCTAAAGCCCTAGCCAGTGGTAACATCTAGAAAGTCTAGCTATCCTTATCGGAGACAAATAGACGTGTGTTGTACTTCCTGCATAATAGAATGATGATAGATGGAGGTACTGGTGTCAATTTCACTTTGCCTCAAGTCTACGAGATTGTGTTCATGTTCCCGGAATATTACTACCCTCAGGCTGCTCAAAGGCCGTCCAAGTTGGTCAATCAATCCCCTCTTTACGAGCAAAAGTCTTGGGCCCCATTAGATAGAGTATTTGTGCGGGATTTTTGTTAGGTTGTCTGTGTATACATTACGACAGATCCGTTTTCTGATTTTTAGCTTGACTTCCATCTTCTGTTGATTGATGTAGGAAGGTATAGTAGAATGGTGGCGAAGCTGTTAGGGCACGAGCAGGATAATTCCCTCTCATTTTACACACAGCTCTCTATCCTTCTTTCTCCCTCCTCCTCCTTCCCCACAAAGGAAGAGGAGATTACATGAGGAGATGCAGGTGAGGGAGAGGGAGTAGTGCGGTTGCAGGACTAGGAAGGGTGTTGAGGATTTGAATTTTGGTTCCAGAGGGAGGAAGCATCGTTGAGGGGGGGGGCAGTGGTTGGGGAGGGAGTGACATGGTGGGTAGATGGGTGGAGGGGTCCCTAGCAGAGTCGGGGGTTGGACCCGATGGGGGGTTTGTGGGGGTGTGTGGGGGGGGATAGTAAAGAGGATTAGTATAATCCCTAGTCTAACTAGGCATGGCAGGGGATTATGCCACCAAACAATTATGTTTTTTTTTTCTCTCCCGTAGCAACGAAATAACAAAAAAATAGCGAAGCATGAGTTGGATTGTTTTTTTTTTTTTTTCTATATTTAAAGCTCCACATTTCACCATACATGGCTCTCGGCTACGGCAGTCCTTACCATTGGTGTTAAAACTGGCTGGGCAGGCAATTGATACTGAAGCCTTTGCCTGAAGCCTTCACACGAAGCCTGAAAGCTAGTCCTTCACATTGAAGCCTGAAGAATTCACCACCCATTCGACATGATAATTTGTGTATTACATAATAAATTCTGAAGCCTTAAACAATTCGATTTATTAAGTTTGTGTCAAAATCGTCTTTCGAGAATGTATATAAAAACTGAATTTAGTTTCCTATTAAATTGGGTTGAAATATTTTTGCAAGCTAGAAATAAATTGTTTTAGTCTGTTGTATTTCTCTTAGTAAGCTTAAAAAAAAAAATACTTTTGCGTTACATTCCGGCATCTTTCCGAAAAAAATATTTAGCTTGTATAATATTCTTGGCAGCTGACTGAGGCTTCAATTTGAATTCTTGTTTAACTTTTATTTTGATTTTAGGGCAAAGTCATCAGAGTAGGACCATAGTTATGGGAATATCTTGTATATTATGTACAACACACACCACACACACACACACACACCACACACACACAACACAAACACACCACACCACACACAACACACACACACACAACACCGCACACAACACACACACACACACAGCCCACAAACACACACACACCACACGCCACACACACACACACACCACAAACACAACCCACAAACACACACATCCACACACACACACGCCACACACCACAACCACACCTAATGCAGTGCCACCACAGACCTGGTTCAGAAGCACATTGACGGTAACAAGTTCTCCCGATTCCCGGAAAAGCCCGGCCACCCAACTGATCATCACTAGCAAATATTCCCTTTCTGAGAAGATCTTCCACCTCAACCACCACCACCACCCACCACCAACTTCACCACCACTACTTCCTTCCCAAACAACCACTCTTGGCTGTCACTATGGACGCCACCTTTCTCAACTACCGATATCCAACCACCATCACACCACAAGACCACATACACCACACAAACAGACGTCAGGAAGTATTGGAACCTCCCACCAGCAAGTACCAGAGACTCAGAAGAGTTGGGTCTCTTAAAGACACCGATAGCTAAGTCACCACTACCACCACAGTTACCACCACAAACTACCACCACCCACAAATACCACCATTTCTCACCACCAGCTGTGTTTTTCAGCCGCTCTAAGCCAACTGTCCGAGGAGTTAAGGCAGGGAACGCAAGCCATAAATATTTCATGTGTTTATCTTTGTCAATGTTCCTTGCAGTGTGTGTGTTATATATATATATATTTTTTTCTCTATTATATATATATATATAATATATATATATATATATATATATATATAGCCTGTTTTTTTTCTCCCTATCTGTTTCTTCCTCACGAACACACATCCCCAGGATGCAGTCTGTAGCTGCTGTCTAACTCCCAGAGAACTATTTACTGCTAGGTAAGCAGAGGCATCAGGTGAAAGAAACTTCGCCCGTTTCTTCCTGCCTCGACCTGAAATCGAATACGGGCCCTTGGGGCGACGACCCCTAGAGCACTGTCCATTCAGCTGTGTGTGTGTGTGTGGTGGTGTGTGTGTGTGTGGTGTGTGTGTGTGTGTGTGTGTGTGTGTGTGTGTGTGTGTGTGGGTGTGTGTGTGTGGTGTGCCTCACCACGGACGCTACCTCACAGATCCTCACCACGGACGCTACCCCCACAGGTCTCCCCACGGACGCTACCCCCACAGCTCCCACCACGGACACTACCCCCACAGCTCCTCACCACGGACACTACCCCCACAGGTCCCCACCACGGACACTACCCCCACAGGTCCCCACCACGGACACTACCCCCACAGCTCCCCACCACGGACGCTCACCATCGCTGACTGAAGAGTCGTACATAAAAGCCTCAGTAATTCAATGAGCTCTTGTTTTAATATTTGACCAGTTTCAAAGAATTCAGTTAAGAAGAGTAGTGGTGAGGTGAGGGGGGGGGAGGAGGAGTTAGGGGGAAGGGGCTGAGGGGGAGGAAAGAGGGGGGAACAGTGAAGGGGGAGAGGGGGGAGGGGAAGAAGGGGGGGAAGGGGGGGATATGAGTCGGGTGAAGGTAATATTAAGACAGTTTGGAGCGGGGGTGAGGTGATGGGGAAGAGTGTGGGGTATGGGTAGGTTACTTGAGATAACCTACCATTAGGGTAGGAGAGCAGGATGGAAGGAAGGATTTATCTAAGTAAAAGCGCCAAGCCATTACGGCTATATAGCCCTTGGAAGGGGGTCAGGATAAGGATTTGGGATGGGACCGGGGGGGGGGGGGGAAGGAATGGTGCCCCAAGCACCTTGGACGGTCGGGGGATTGAACGCCGATCTGCCTGAAGCGAGACCGTCGCTATCCCGTCCAGCCGAAGGGGGAGGGAATGTTAGGTCAATCAATATCACCACATAGCACCATCATCACCATTACCATGATAATATTCTGCAACATTATTGCATTATATTTGATCATGTTCTAGCTCCGAGGTTATGGCTTAGGCTTTTCAAGGCCTTACCCCTGGAAACACAAACCGTAACTGTCCTCAATTTTCCGCTTGTTACAACTTGTATTAAATTTGTTACATCTTGGCTTAACGTATTTATGACGTGTTAGAACGTTGTTACAACTTGCTACATTGGTTGTTATAACAGGTTAAGAGGTGTTAAACTTGTTCGAACGTTGTACACACGTCGTAGTTTCGGTGTGTGTTGGCGGGATTTCGACAATCAGGTTCTCACCGTCGGCTTAATTACAGCGCCTCTGACCTCTAATGCTCCTCTGGTACCCCTTTTTCCTTATATGCAGAGGTAGTGCAACGTTTTTTGGCCTTCTTGACCCTATGGTGTTGACCTTCCAGATTGCCCACGATGACCTCATCTCCTGATGCTATGGTGACTTCTCCTTCTGAACTACAGTGTCCGAGGGTCCAGCAATGTCAAACTCCTCATTGGCGCCAGAGTGTTTTCAAACTGTAATTGCTTCGCATTTCTTCATAAATTTTAGTGAGAAGTTTTTTTTTTTACAAACCTCTGATTCCTATCTCAGCATCAGACTGGCTTAAGGACATTATTGGCTCCTTTTGTTTTCCTTTATCTCTTGAATACTTAAACATTATTACGTTCTGCTTTTTTGGCCAGTTTGGCAGGAATCTTGGCCCTCTTCCTTGGCCCTCTTCCTTGCCCTCTCTCTTCCCCTCCTCGCGTGTTCCTCTTTCCCACCCACGCCACCACCACCTGAAATCCCTGACTTGGTCTGAACATTCGTATAACTATTAACACATATGTCTGTGTAAATATTTACACACCTGTGTAAAGCTTTCTATTACGTCATCAGAGCTCATTATACGCATGTAGAGCTCCTGCAGAGCTCTCGGTACACCTGCAGAGCGCTATGCACACCTGCAGAGCTCTCTGCACACCTGCAAGTTGTAACGTCTAGTTATAATTAAGAAATGCTGCGTTTATAGGGCTGTATTTATCATGCAAACTACAATATTAACGGTGCACTTCATCGTGAATTTAATAAATAAATTATGTAAGACCTATGAGAAAGGAATGTTGATGTGGTAGTGTATTCTCCGGTCTCGCTATTGTATTCTTCGGTCTCGCTATTGTATTCTTCGGTCTCGCTATTGTATTCTTCGGTCTCGCTATTGTATTCTTCGGTCTCGCTATTGTATTCTTCGGTCTCGCTATTGTATTCTTCGGTCTCGCTATTGTATTCTCCGGTCTCGCTATTGTATTTTTATTTCTTTTGACAATGCTTTATCATTATTTTTCTTTCAGTTTTTAATTTGCTTTAACCATAATAGAGGACGGAAGATTCAGATTCAGAATAAGGAAATAAGAGACAGCGAGACAGCAGAGAGAGAGATAGCAACTCAGAAACAAAGAGATATGAAAAAGCACAGACGTAGAGATAGCGAGAAAGCGATATAAAGGAGACAGATAGCCAGAGACAACAAAATATCGAAAGGATAACAGGAGCTTCAACAATGAATTATATCGTGCCAGAATGCACTTAAGTACCTCCGAGTAAGGCTCGGCCGAGATTGTGAAGCACACCCCTTACGCTCGGACCCCCCCCCCCTTGCGTGGGGGTGGATAAGTGGATGATTGTTGACGCAATAACGCAAATGGTGAAATATGTGATTGTTTTGTGGACTTCTGCTGCTTAACCAGGCGAGTGCATTCCTTAGTCTTTTGAATTATACATTATTCGTAATGTATATATGTATAAAGCATATGCGCATAGTTGTAATTATAATATATAATATATAAGTTGCCACCGCGACATCTACCACCATTATAAACCACAACCACCATCACCAGCACGACAGTCACCACATCAACGTTACTACCAGCATCACAACCAAACCCTAAACGATATAATCACCAATCACTATCTCTTCCCCCCACCCCCCCTCTCACCAAGAAACATGGACCCCACCCCCCCATAAACCCCCCCATAACCCCCTCCCCATCGTCAGTGAGGCGTGTGCTAGGCTTGGTTAACTAATATTTGCGCTTTTCATTAGGACGTCACCAAAGCAGTCTGCCATTATTTCTCGTGTTTGCTTCCTCAATTATTCACCTTCGAGTCTTACCTGCTCCAGAAATTTCAAGATGGCATTCCTGGTGCGGCCGGTTGGTTCCTTGTCAAGAAGTGGGTGGGGAGGAGGAGGAGGAGGAGGAAGGGGGGAAAGGGGAAGGCGTTAGTGATGTGGGAGAGAGGGGGAAGAGAGTTGAAAGCCTCATCATTCCAGAAACGCCATCGTGGGAGCCTGAAGAACGTAAAAAGTTCTCGTGTCAACATCTGTATGTGTTTGACTGAGGTGTTCTGCGGGGTTATAATATTAACGTAACGGTGCTCAACAAGCCTTCAGAGGCGGGTCCGAAACACGTGAACATCGTGACGACATCAGTGTTTAGGTAACCTTTAGTGTTATAGAGAAATGTTTGGGTGTTGAAAGACTGCCTGAGGGTTGGAGAAGTGTCAGAGGGCAGAGAGGGCGCTTGAGTGAGTGTTGGGGGAGCGTCAGAGGGCAAGAGGCGCTTGAGTGAGTGTTGGAGGAGCGTCAGAGGGCAAGGGGCGCTTGAGTGAGTGTTGGAGGGGCGTCAGAGGGCAAGGGGCGCTTGAGTGAGTGTTGGAGGAGCGTCAGAGGACAAGGGGCGCTTGAGTGAGTGTTGGAGGAGCGTCAGAGGACAAGGGGCGCTTGAGTGAGTGTTGGAGGGGCGTCAGAGGACAGAGAGGGCGCTAGAGTGAGTGTTGGAGGAGCGTCAGAGGGCAAGGGGCGCTTGAGTGAGTGTTGGGGGAGCGTCAGAGGGCAAGGGGCGCTTGAGTGAGTGTTGGAGGAGCGTCAGAGGGCAAGGGGCGCTTGAGTGAGTGTTGGAGGGACGTCAGAAGACAGAGAGGGCGCTTGAGTGAGTGTTGGAGTAGCGTCAGAGGACAAGGAACGCTTGAGTGAGTGTTGGAGGAGCGTCAGAGGACAAGGAACGCTTGAGTGAGTGTTGGAGGAGCGTCAGAGGACAAGAGGCGCTTGAGCGAGTGTTGGAGATACATGTAAACATCGTGTTTAAGGAGACCTGCCCAACCTCTCGCGGCGTCAACACTTCGATATTAATTGTATTTGTTTTATACGTACGAAACATTGTTAGTGACAAGTCTATTGTTAATGATGAGTTCTGTTTGGCCGGTGCATACGTGTATGAATACTCTGTTTTGTGAGGCTGATGTATGCTTGTATGACTGCTGTTTTCTGTAGGATTGGTGTATGGTTGTGAAATTGCTGTTTTTTGTTTGTGGGATTGGTGTATGGTTGGTATGTTGTCATGGCAGAGTGAAAAAAAATGAGGAAATGTTCACAATGTCTAACCGTGAGATGTGTACCCTGGGAGGTGTACCCTGGGAGGTGTACCCTGGGAGGTGTACCGTGGGAGCTGTACCCTGGGAGGTGTACCCTGGGAGGTGTACCCTGGGAGGTGTACCGTGGGAGGTGTACCCTGGGAGGTGTACCCTGGGAGGTGTACCCTGGGAGGTGTACCGTGGGAGGTGTACCCTGGGAGGTGTACCCTGGGAGGTGTACCCTGGCAGCTGTACCCTGGGAGCTATCATAACCCCCTGAACTATCCATCTTCCTGATGATGGGATTATTTTAATCAGAGGGAACATGGGCGGGACATATATACAAAGGACATACAATACATTTAGTGGAAGAATGTAATTGTATTTTTAGCACAACAATAGCTCTCATGTTCAGTCAAGACTTGGAGAACCCTGGCCAGGGAGTTGTTGTGTAGTTTTGCAACGTTGCAGCCGGCACTGCACGCATATATGTAGACGACACACACACAACATTTAAGCATCAGTTTGGCTTCACTGATGGCGTTGAGAAGGAGAGTTTTTTTTGTTCAGTCATGATGCCAGAGCACGATGATAGCAAATATAAAAATGATGGTCTATGATTTAGCAAAGAAAATTATATATTGCAATATTGCAGTCTCAAACTTCACACACAAACACACACAACACACATACACATACACGACGAAGACTCCAATATTCACCAGCCATCAATGTCACAGACTTTTGAGACGAGGAAACGTCAATTAAGCATCAATACCGAATTGAATTATCGATGAATACCATAAGAGAAATGGCTAAAGAAAGACGTCTCTCTCTCCTGGTAGCTGTCTACACATATCCCTTCCCCCCCCCCTAACACCCCCCCCCCCCAAATCTTGCAAGATTGCAACAGTGGCTGGTTGGTGGGCTCAACACTGCAAACCAGATTATAACAATTTTCTACAATGTGTAATACACAATCATGGAATAACTGGCGGAACATGATACCACTACTGAAGGATTTGAACTACAGGATGAGTGGCTCGATTTATGTTCAACAAATATATGAGTTAATGAACAAAATAAGGAGTTAATCAGCTCACTTTACATCACCAGCCGTTCCCATCACTAGTCTCATCACTCATCCATCCCTCCCATCACCAGACTCATCCCATCCTTCCCTTACCACCCCCCCCCCCCACCCTCTTTCCTCATCCCCCTCACTCACTCACTCTCATGCTCATTCTTGACAAATCTGACATGAGAAATTGCCCATTTAGCTGTGAGTGAGAAACAGACTCGACTCATTCATCACCACCAGCAGTAACCCATTACATTTCCCTCCCTCCCTCCCACCCCTTACCATCTCCTCCCTTTCCCATACCCATCCCCCTACCTTCCCCTCCCCCTACCTCTCCCTCTCAATGAGGCAACATTGTTTACACTCATGTTTTAATTCCATTGACAGGTGAGTTTTGTTTGCTTCATTATAATTGTCATTAATCATTGTCTTTTGTTTGTCTCATTATGTCTCATTATATGCCTCGCGTTTGTTTCATTGTTTATTAATTTAATGTCATTGTTACCATGAGTAGTTCGTGGCCGCGGTACTGTCGTTACCAGGAAACTCATTTGTATCACTGAGAGTTTATGTAGATTTTATAGTTTTGTTTTTGTTACTGCTTTCTCGAGTAATAATTTTTTTCGTTCGCCTCAACCTTAATATATCTTTGTTAACGTCTTATTCATCTGCTTAAGCTTCCGTGTTCCCACGTTAGAATGGACGTAAACACACACACGAACGTATGCCCAGAAGGACAAATTTAATCCCGGGGAATTAGAAACCTTATTTTGTTTAAAGAAATTGAAAAAAATGGTAATTTTTCCGTTCCTATGGAAAGGCGGAGAGTTAGGATGTGTGTGACATGACCTTAAAGTGGATAACGTGGATAACAGGGGTATGTCATAGGGGGATATACGATTAAGGTTTGATCATTTAACTATACAAAATAAAACAGGAAAAGTCGATATTCAATGGATAATATTAGGTTCAGGAAATCAATTGGGGAAATACTTCCTTGGAAATGGGTTAA
>WNGS01008507.1:1607392-1627638 GCA_020271785.1 Procambarus virginalis
CTCTCTCTCTCTCTCTCTCTCTCTCTCTCTCTCTCTCTCTCTCTCTCTCTCTCTCTCTCTCTCTCCCCTCTCACACAATCTTGCAACAGGAGATGACTGTGAGCGGTAAGAAAAAGCTTTTAATTATGTGCTCCGTCGGGGTCGTAATGAGCTCCGGTACTCGAGTCAGCCCGAGTGCAAGACGCCATTAACCTGGACGACGGAGGAGCGCTGTCTCGTCTGAGTGACGGAGTCAGGAGTGACGGCTCCGTCTACCTGTCAGCTGAGGCTGGTACTTAGTCGTGCCCAACCACTTGGACGGTCGGGGGATTGAACGCTGACCTGCATGAAGCGAGACCGTCCACCCGAAGTGGTTGGGCATCATTCCAGGAAAGGAGGGAACGAAGGAAGGAACAAGGAATGTAAGGAATGAAGGGAGAGAAAAGATTAAAAAAAAGTAGGATGACAATGTTGGTAATATTTGTATAGTGGTTATCTTGAGGTTATCTTGAGATAATTTCGGGCTTTAGTATCCCCGCGGCCCGTCCTCGACCAGGCCTCCACCCCCAGGAAGCAGCCCGTGACAGCTGACTAACCCCCCAGGTACCTATTTTACTGCTAGGTAACAGGGGGCATAGGGTGAAAGAAACTCTGCCCATTGTTTCTCGCCGGGCGCCTGGGATCGAACCCAGGATCACAGGATCACAAGTCCAGCGTGCTGTCCGCTCGGCCGACCCGCTCCCTAGTGTGTGACACCATAGATATGGTATCATTAATGGTCATTTTTCATAGTATTTAAACTTATTCACAACTTAACATTTCATTTAGCTAGACTGGTGTATATGTGAGAACTCTCTCTCACTCCCACACAACCCTTGCTATAGCTAGTGATTCCAACGTAGCTATTGCCAGCGATTACACACAGAAATCACAATAGTGTGATGCATCAAATGAACAAATCCACAAGGGCCGTGACGAGGATTCGAACCTGCGTCCGAGAGCATCCCAGATGCTGTCGTAGCTCAGTCGATTAAGGCAGCATCTGGGATGCTCTCGGACGCAGGTTCGAATCCTCGTCACGGCTCTTGTGGATTTGTTTATTGCTAGTGATTCTAACGAAGCTATTCCTAGCGATTCGTAGCGGATTCCTACTCTAAAGATGTCTTCAGGACAAATGACCCAACCAGCAGGCATGAAGAGGGGAAGTACCGCCTCTGCTTCCATTCCTCCTTCCTACATCCTTCCTACTCTCTGGGCCTCTTGGCTTCCTTCCCTGCATGTCTCTGCTACCCGCTAGAACCCCAAATATGGGCCAAAGCTTCACTTTGTTTACCGTTGTGTTGGGTTATGTTCCTCCGTGTCTCGTGTCACTCTCTGCTTTAAGAACAAGTCCGGGTCAGGGACCAATAGAGACTGTGCAGTCAACTCCGGCCGCTAATTAAATTTCAATACCACTCCAAGTCCGAGTACAGTTCTCGGCCAGAATTCCTCCTGGTGCCGACTCTGGATCCGATACCGAGCAGCAGGTCCGAATTCTCCCCGACTCCGTCTGGCGGTTGCACGCGGCTTCATTACCTTCCCGTCACCACACACACACACACACACACACAACACACACACACACACACACACACACACACACACACACACACACACACACACACACACACACACACACAAGACCCGGGTCTGTCCTCCTCAGCCTGCCTTGCTGGCCTCTTGTACCTCCCAAACGATGCTCTCTCTCAGCGACGGAAGACGTCCTCGTCTCAGCACCTACACACCAATGCTGCGTTGCACAACTTGAGCACACTTGTAAATGAGCGCTAAACGAGGCTCTATAAGCCTTGCAAATGACGTTAGAGCAATTACCCGAAAATTCATGCAAAAACACGAAAAAGATTGAAGTCTTTGGGCTTTTTATTCAGAATTCCGATATGATGAACTAGAAGACATGCGGGCAGATAAACAGTAGAATGTTAAGAAGCTATTGAGGTCTTGCAGTGTGTGCCTGACGAGTGCAGAGACGCGCGGGTTCGATCCCGTCGCACCGCTGGCATATTTTCATCGAGTACTTCGGATATTGTTCCGCATATCCGAAGCATTGAATTAACGGATAGTGCGACGCGTGGTTACAACGGTGAGGACGTCGCTTGGGTAACGTGAGTGTGGCGGGTATGTTGCGTCGTGCAGGACGCATATGTGACGCATGTGTGACGCAAGGGTGGTGGACGTCGGGTGCATGTGTCACGAAGTGTGGTGGACGTCGGGTGCATGTGTGACGCAAGGGTGGTGGACGTCGGGTGCATGTGTGACGCAAGGGTGGTGGACGTCGGGTGCATGTGTGACGCAAGGGTGGTGGACGTCGGGTGCATGTGTGACGCACGTGTGGTGGACGTCCGGTGCATGTGTGACGCACGTGTGGTGGACGTCCGGTGCATGTGTGACGCAAGGGTGGTGGACGTCGGGTGCATGTGTGACGCACGTGTGGTGTAAATAAAACACAAGTCGAATACAAGTTTAACGCTAAGAAATGCTTAACTACAGAGCCAGAGTCACGCAGCTGTAAAAATCCGGCAATATAATTTCAGAACAAGTTAATTAATTATTAGTCAGATGTGGTAGCTACCATTAGTCTATGTAAAGCAGGTCAGTCCGATGCATAGCACGTATTAATCAAATATACACCACATTAGCCAGATGTGTAGTGCACATTAGCCACATGTGTATTGCACATTAGCCACATGTACAGCACACATTTAGTCAGGTGTTTAGCACAGAGCGACGTAAAGGACGGGCGTTTGCAACATCACGTGATGCTACCTGGCTTTTAAAGATGTCCTACCCGCATTGCAACCGGCACTTCCCTGCAGAAAATCTGGCAGAGGTGCGAAGGCCCGTCAAGAATAGTCACACACACCACACAGACACTTAAGTACCATTAACGCCTTTGGTGGGGAGAAGAAGAAGAACGAATAGGGTGCATTGCCATAACTTCAACGTTACTTTTGTCTCTCAGTGGTTAAGGAATCAAATGACGCTATGCAATGTTTCCATCTCGTTTGAGTCACACAGGCGAGCATCTTAGAATAGAAAGTGGGCTAAACAGAGAAAGGAGAGAGAGAGAGAGAGAGAGAGCGAGAAGAGAGAGACAGAGAAGAGAGAGAGAGAGAGAGAGAGAGATGTGAGGAGAGAGAGAGAGAGAGAAGGTGTATTCACTATTTGTACGTGCAGATTCGAGCTGTTGAGTTGTTAGCTCTTGGTCCCCACTTTTGCAACCCCTCAAACAATGTAATCTATTACATGTACGTCTTTAAATTAAAAAGAATGTCTATGCAAAATAGGGGGCCAGAGAGACTTGGGGCCAATCTCACCCAGCCTTTCAAGACCAAACACAGGGACTGTATGGTTGTCACAGACCAGCCCGAGTCGCCCAACTGCCAACCTTCCCGAAAGTGTCGGCATATAGCGCCCCCCCCTCCTTTCCCCTGTGATTGTCATGAAGTTTGAAATAAAATAGCGGATGTGTTCCCATAAAGTTTCTTCGTAGTTTATATAGAATTTCGTAATATACTATATAACTGTTATATATCACCACACACACACACACACACACAGGTCCTCACGGCTGAGCGGATAACGCTCTGGGGTCGTCGTAGTAGTAAATTACCGGGTTCGATTCCCGGTCGAGGCGAAACAAATAGACAGTGTTTTCTTTCGCCTGATGCTCCTGTTCACTAGCAGTAAAACAGGTGAAAACAGCAGTTAGACAGCTGCTACGGGCTGCATTCTGGGAATGTGTGAGTTGGAGTTAAATATATGTAGTTGATATGATAGAGGAAAACATATAATGAGTCAGTACATTAGACAACTGACGGTTACAAAATCGAGGACCAAGAGCTAAAATCTCGATCCTGTAGACTCAAATGTTTAACGTTAACCAGACCACACACTAGAAAGTGAAGGGACGACGACGTTTCGATCCGTCCTGGACCATTCTCAAATCGATTGTGTTAATATATAACTTCAAATAGTTAACACAAACAGTAAACACACATACACACACTGATCAAATATCATAAAAGACAGCCTCGGGTCAACGCATCAGGCACCTGACCACTGAAACAGTGGCTGTCAACCACCTGAAGTTGAACCCTCTGGCACTCACACGCTTCACCAAGCTATCCTTTTTTGCATACACTTTGTAGAGTGTGTCATGGTGTAGCAAGCGTGTAGGGTGTTCCCGAGGGGGGGGGGGGAGGACGGGCGCGACCACCTCACCTCCAACCACTTGGGCTGGACAGTAGAGCGATGGTCTCGTTTCATGCAGGTCGGCGTTCAATCCCCGTCCGTCCACAAGTGGTTGGGCACCATTCCTTTCCCTCCGTCCCATCCCAAATCCTTATCCTGACCCCTTCCAAGTGCTATATAGTCGTGATGGCTTGGTGCTTTCCCCTGATAATTCCCCCCCCCCGAGGTAACCACTGCACCACACAATACCAAACACTACAGACTTGGTGTCCTCTTTCTCAACCATATTACCTACAAAATCATTCAATAATAAGCCCAAGATACTGACAATTAGGGGTACCAGAAGTACCTGACTGGTACTCAACTGAGAGTTTCAACATACCATGGAGATCCACCATGGTATCTGGCACCACTCTCCCCCCCCCCTCCTCGCCCACCCTCTTCATCTAAATCATATAAGACACGGATGCTGTTGATTGAGAGCTACGATTACGGGAAGTAGAAGCTTCGGATTACAACGTTGCTGAGACGAACAAATCCACAAGAGCTGCGACGAGGATTCGAACCTACATCCTAGAGCATCCCACTCAGAGTTCGGATGCTCTCGAACGTAGGTTCGAATCCTCGTCACGGCCCTTGTTCATTTGATGCATCACGCTATTGCGATTTCTGTCTATTATTGAGCTGGTAGGCTGTGCTCGTCTGGTGACCTCGTTCTGGTCAATTCTAATTTTGTCATTTATTCTCGGATGGGCAGCTATGATTGCAGGACTGGTATGGTACACCCGCTGTTAATTTACGCTGCTTCTAAGATCCGGTTACGAATTGTGTTAATGGCTCAGTCAATGGTATTACCTGGGACTGATTTTTAATTGGATTGGGGGATTCATTACTGAATATTTCACGGAATGAGTCGTAATGAGAGAGTTGTGACTTTTGTGGGAGGATCAGAAGCCCGACGAAAGGGGTTGGTCTGCAGGGTAATAATTATTATATGATCTGATCCGACGTTATTAAGAGGAGACATGCTGCTATGCAACAAGGCATAATCTCTGCTGGAAAAGACTATTTCAAAGGTAATATTGCCATTAATATTCGCGAAGATATATCATTTATAGCAGGACCATTTAAAGGTGAGGATTTTTGGGTGCATCAAATTAAATAATTAGTTGCCTTTGTGATTAATTTCTAACTTTCTGTTCTTGAGTAGAGCTTAACAGTGGCGTTGAAATTCCCGGACAGATCAGACGGAATGCTTTTCTCCAGCAGCTGATAAACGCGGATGATTAGTATGATAGACAGGATGATTGGTATGATAGGGTGATTGGTATGATAGACAGGGTGATTGGTATGATAGACAGGGTGATTGGTATGATAGACAGGGGGATTGGTATGATAGGGTGATTGGTATGATAGACAGGATGATTGGTATGATAGACAGGATGATTGGTATGATAGACAGGGTGACTGGTATGATAGACAGGATGATTGGTATAATAGACAGGATGATTGGTATGATAGACAGGATGATTGGTATGATAGACAGGGTGATTGGTATAATAGACAGGGTGATTGGTATGTGATTTTGTCTCGGAAGGAAGTAATCTGTGCCTATGAGGCGAGGGCCATGAATTGTGATCATTTCCACTGGAAGAAAGTTTTCGCCTCTGTAATGTTTATGTTACGGAGGAACCGTCCGACTTCGCAATAATTCTTCTCCATTTTGTTTCCGCTGTAGAACAGCTTTGAATTTTCTTGGCTTATTCTGATTGAAGGGATTAACATTAGGAATTTTGTTGTAAATTTTAATTTAAAGAATGCATTTTGTGGTAATATATTATTTTTCACTGTTGCAATCTCCATTATGTTGAGTTGATATTCCTTGTTTTGTTTTAATATATCAATTGTGAAGTTAAGAAAGTTGCAAGTCGGCAGAAGTATTTTCACCTTGACTAATTAGAGTTTCTGTATCTTGGTAAGTTAGAAGTTGGTCAGGTGTGATGAATTAACCATCTTGAGGTTATCTTGAGATGATTTCGGGGCTTTAGTGTCCCCGCGGCCCGGTCCTCGACCAGGCCTCCACCCCCAGGAAGCAGCCCGTGACAGCTGACTAACACCCAGGTACCTATTTTACTGCTAGGTAACAGGAGCATAGGGTGAAAGAAACTCTGCCCATTGTTTCTCGCCGGCGCCCGGGATCGAACCCAGGACCACAGGATCACAAGTCCAGCGTGCTGTCCGCTCGGCCGACCGGCTCCCATCACTGCTTTCCTTATCCGTGAAGTCAACATAAGAGACGTCGGTTTCATGAGGAAGAGCAGAATGTTGGTTGTGTGAGACAAATCTCTCGACATGATTGGGAACTATTAATTCTTTTTGATTTTGATATTTTTATTATATACATTTTACAATAATATAATAATATTAATCCCGGGTACGATTTCCGGGCAGGACAGAAATGGTTAGGGGACGGTTCGAGGCCGAAACAAATGGGAAGTGTGTCTTTCGTCTGATGCGCCTGTTCACCTAGCCGTAAACAGGTACCGGGAGGTAGTCAAGTGTTGAGGAGTTGCATCTTGGGCGACTTTGTATATGTAGTGATATACAAGACAATTAGAAAGTAGAAATCGGTACTGTTGATTGTGGACAAACCGGAAATGTTTTGTATTGATGTTGCAAGACATGCAGTACAAAAATGCAGGTCGGCGTTCAATCCCCGACCGTTCAAGTGATTGGGCCACCATTCCTTTTCCCCCGTCCCATCCCATATCCTTATCCTGACCCCTTCCCAGTGCTAAATAGTCGTAATGGCTTGGCGCTTTCCCCTGACAATTCACTTCACTTCTTTTTCTCTCTCTCTCTCTCTTTATATATATGAAACTGAAAGCTCCACACCCCAGAAGGATTCGAACCCAGACAGCCAGGAGCACCATGCACCATGGCGTACCCGGTTCTTTAACCACTCGACCAACAGTGACTGTACAAAAGACATTGGTAGCCGAAGCTATTCCCCAACATCCCGACAGCACTTGGTGGTAAACTCGGGCATAGATATTTCATCGAATATATATTATATATATATATATATATATATATATATATGCTTCCTGTCCCTGAGAAAAGGAATTACTACAATACTATCATTAAGGAAGCATATTAAGCAAACGTATGTGTGTCTATATAGTAAAATAAATGCTTTATTGAACAATATTTATACAAACGATTTTCTTCTTGGATAACTTCGAAAAAATACACTAAAAAAAAAACATTGAATGATTCAGCGATTTCATTAACTAGAGACCATGAATACCTATAATACGAGCCGGGGGGAAAAAGGAAGCTATAACAAAGGTTATTCCCAGCGCGCCCATTACCTGAATTTACACCTTTAATTGGCATTTTCCCAATTAAGCGCCGAAATATAACAAAAGGAAAAAAAATTATTTTATGGAGGGGGGACCCGTGTAAACGGTGAGTAGAGCTGGCTGCCGTCAGTGTTTTAACCCAGTCCCGTTTTCTTTCACTGTGTACTTACCCTCCCGTTTTCTTTCACTGTGTACTTACCCTCGTTTTCTCTAACTGTGTACTTTAACCTCGTTTTCTCTCAATGTGTAATTTGCCCCATTTTCTTTTACGGTGTATTTATTCCCCCCCCCCCTCCCATCTACGGTAAACATGGAGGTCGTCTTTCGTGTTCTAAACAACTGAAGAAAACGTCGACAAATGTTCAAAGACAACATCAGACATGAGTCTGATGTTGACAACGGCCTTAACAAGCCGAAACGTTCATCTCTCTTCTCCAATTCTTGTGGTTTTTTCCGCATAAGATATATATATATATATATATATATATATATATATATATATATATATATATATATATATATATGCGTACATATAGCCAAACGGATTTTGTAATTTGTGTAGGTATAAAGGGCTTCATGTAGGTATGACAGTGACAATTACATTACAATAATGGATAAATGCCGCACTGTTATTGCTACATTTGGCATTTGCTGCAAGTATTACAGAGCTGTAACCTGCTGAATTTTCTGGCATTCTCTCTCTCTCTCTTTGGCACTTCCACTGGCACACTGGCGCACACTGTGGCACTCTACATGGTACCGTCTGATATTCACTATTACACGTTTTGGCTTCGGCACACCCTCTGGATGACACTGGCATTCTCTGTATGACACTGGCACTGTATGACACTGGCACTGTATGACACTGGCACTGTATGACACTGGCACTGTATGACACTGGCACTCTGTATGACACTGGCACTCAGTATGACACTGTTATTGTCTGTATGACACTGGCACTGTATGACACTGGCACTCTCTCTTCGAGATTCCGAGACACAGAAATAATATATGACGAGGCATCAGATCCTGTAAACATTAAGCAATATGCACATACAAATATACACATTAATGCATACGAATATGCATACCAACCCGAAATATAAGCATGTATACACATCGTAAATAAAAAGACCTCCACCAAAATTTCGAAGCACGTCGAAGCAGCAATAAATTACCTCAAAGCGAGAGGTTCTTTCTCGCACGGAGGAAATATGGAGACTTAATCAATCATGTGTGCCGTTCAACCTGTCACTCGGGCACCGCCGCTACTCAGGCCCCGGCACCTGTCCATCATCGGGTGTCGAAAGACGGTCGATCGAGGAACACTTAGCATTTTATAGCTTTCAACTATATCTATAATGCGGATCTTGGTGGCAGGAGTCACTTTTCATATTGGCTATATACACATATGTCTGAGAGAGGGGGAGAGGGGTAGTTATGTGTAGCTCTGGGTGTTTTCTGTCTGTCTGTCTGTCTGTCTGTCTGTCTGCTTCGTCTTGGATGGGTCAGTCTTGCTAAACAAGCTGAATAAATTAATATCTTAAGGGCTTTGATAGCTGCAGGAATCACACAATATCGTATCAATCAAGTTGACATAACCCTCCAGCTAGAGGCCTACTCATACCGGATACCATCAGCGTCGTATGTGACGCGGGGAAATATCTTCATGGATATGAGGAATCAAGATAACGAAACCTTTCGAAACTGTACCATTTTCACGAGAGGCATATCCTTGGGTGTGCTGGCCCGGCATGGAACACCCCAGCAAGGCCAATCACAAATAACACGAGGCTGATGTATCAGCTGAAGGGTCTAACCTCCAAGGATTATAAGAAACTGAACCATGTATGATAAGAGAAGGATTTGAACATATCAAGCGTGAAGAGAGAAGGATCTGAGCCTAACCACACTTAGAGAAAGAGAGGATCTGAACCTCACGCATGGGGGAGAACGCTCTGAGCCTTACCACACAGCAGTAAATATATACAATAAAGAGATGTTCAGAGAGACAGCAGCAGGAGCTGGAGACGAGCCACAGGGCCACGAGGAAACATGTCTTCAGAAACGATATAAACAGTAGGGAGCTAGAATACAAACCTTCGTCACTTGCATTCATCTTTAATACATCAATTGAGAGGAAGGGGAGAGAGCTGCCAGACAGGAAGAAAACATAAATGGTTGTAACTAATTATTATAGAGGAGATAGACAAGGACCGCTGAACTAGAAACCACTGTCTCTGATATGTGTTCTTTGCAAAGTTCTAGATCAGTAATTACTAATCTTATTTTGGTAAGCCTACCTGGCTTACACACCTGAGGGGGGACAGGGAGCACCTACCTGGCTGACACACCTGAAGGTGGACAGGGAGCACCTACCTGGCTCACACACCTGAGGGTGGACAGGGAGCACCTACCTGGCTAACACACCTGCAAGTGGATATGTTTAAGTTACAAAACAGAAGTGTAAATAAGTAAGTTTAATAACTAATAATTAACTCATAATATGGAATAAAATAATACAAGAGTATTGCCAATTTCTATTTACTAACTACCGTTAATAATAAAATTATTAACATTTTCACTATACATCTAGCTGACCGCTCACAAACATAGCATATGTAAATATAAGCTGATACACAAATCCAAAATAAAAGACATATATATGAGAGATTTTCCTGATGTATTTTTGTTAATGGTGGGATTTTGAGACAGACCAACAATAAAATAACACGCTAAATAATAAAAGGTATAGCAAGAGAATTAATATTCTACTCGTGGACTGTAAGATTAACTTGCCATAGGTAATAAATGCTTTACAGAAACCAAACAAAGAGGTATAAAATTTTTTTTTTTTTACTCAATTGCAAAATAAAAGGTGGAAAGTTGTACTTTATGTGGAAGCTTTGTGAGGAGCGGGACAGATCGCCGCCAACCTTCATTCCTGAAAAGTGAGTTCCATACCACAACCAAATTTCCTCGCCCAAGTTAAACTCTCACAGTTTACATAATAACTACCACGCGAATATCTAACCAAAATAACGTTCAAAATACTTCGTTGTTTTATCAACACGTCATGTTAAAACTTTGACCTTTTTTTTTTTTAGTCAATTACCAAAAAAGGTGGCAAGCTGTACTTTTTGTGGAAGCTTTAGAAAAGTTTCGCTAAGCCCAGGAGGGGACGTCGTGGAGACGACTAGTGGAACACTGAGAAAGAATTATATATATATATATATATATATATATATATATATATATATATATATATATATATATATATATATATATATATATATATATATATATATACCCCAAAGACAGCATGGGCTCAGAAAGTCATGCCTGACAAACTACTCCCCAAAAAGCTAACATCACGTCAAAAGGGAAAGGTGAACTGACTGCACTTTTCTAGATTTTCCAAACTCACAGGACAGGTGAAGACAGCAGGCTCGTACCCAAGCTGGACGACCTCACTGGAGTGAGGGAGAGAGTGATGCAAGGGGTGAGGATGAACCTCTCAACACAGATGCAATGACTCACAATGAGGGGGTATTGTGATCTATTCTTTCCCTAATAAAATCGTCGGTGTTCCCGAATGACGTCTATACCTTCCCAAAATCAAATAGTTAGGGATAACAGAGGACCGTAGAATGTTGCAAGACCACTTGGGCAAACTTTAGGAATGGTACGACAGATGGCTGGTAGACTTCAACCCAGGTAAATGTAAGGAAATATGAGTGGAGGAGGGAGAGAAGAGACCACAAAAATGTTAAACAATGAGGGAAAAAATCAAATAGCTGAATCTGAAAAACGAAAAGGAGTTTGGAGAAAAATATCACAAAGCGGATATTTTGTGATATTAATATCACAAAATATGTTCTTAGAGGCACACACTAAGAACTTCACATCAGCAGCATATGCAATGCTGGAAAATTTCAGCGTAGCTTTTACTACTATAAACCCAGAAGCATTACAGCCACTGTCCATAACTACGTTAAAAACCTGTACTGAAGTAAGAAGCTCCTACAAGGAGTCCATATCTAAAAATACATATAAGATAAAACTCGAAAAAGTTCAGATATATACCACAACACTGAACTCAGAAATGAGAGGGTGAAGGACGTGGGAAACTGAGGAAATTAATCTTGTTAGTTAAGTGGCAGAAAGAACGAGACATGATTGCGACGTACAAGGTCCAAAGGGGTAGGGACAAAGTATATTTTGATCAGCAGATAACGAACAGTAAAATGAGAGACAGATGAGCCACAGGACGAGAGGAAAATATTTATTTAGCTTCAGTGCTACGAATAAGGGAATGAGTTCAATCTATTTAAATTTAGAAAAGAGCAGAGCCCAAGGACAGACGTTCAGTTCTGCTGGCACAATTGAGCACACACACACACACACACACACACACACACACACACACACACACACACACACACACACACACACACTTTTCAGTGTCAGAGTAGTTAACGGATGGAATACATTAGGCAGTGATGTGGTGGAGGCTGACTCCATACACAGTTTCAAATGTAGATATGATAGAGCCCAGTAGGCTCAGGAATCTGTACACCAGTTGATTGACAGTTCAGAGGCGGGACCAAAGAGCCAGAGCTCAACCCCCGCAAGCACAATTAGATGAGTATACACACACACACACACACACACACACACACACACACACACACACACACACACACACACACCAATTACCATCCACACACGATCCACACTTCAATCCATACACCGATTACCTCTCCATCTTCCTCCCACGATTTTCCACTCCTAATCCTCGTCCCTTCTACTCCTTCCCTCCCCCTTTTCATCTCTGAAGCCTCACTCTTCCCTATTCCTTTCCTCGTCGTCAACTCCAAGTCCATCTTCCCTTCCCGCTCCTGTCCCTCCACGCACCTGCCACAGAACCAATGTTTGAACACCAAGAACCACGCGAGTATCTCAAGTGTTCATATCCGGAGATCCCTAACTTTAACGGTGTTCAACTCGACTCTGAGGTAACAAATTCAGGCAGTTTGCAGAAGTTAAGCAATTAACACAGACCCTGGTTCGTTAGGCCGTCTAAACAAGTGGCTGTAAATTTTACCCACAACACACACACAAGCTTGACAGTCTAGTCTATCAAGTTTCAACCTAGTTCAAAATAGTCTATCGAAGTCTAGTAAATCGTTAAGTTTAGTAGATTTTTGTTTTCGAACGCTCCTCGTCATTTACAGAAATAAATGACGAGGGTTCGAAAAAAAACATGATGTAAATAGCACTGTTGGTGGTTCTGTTCTCGCAACCATTTTAACATGATAAGTGTTCTGTTCAATAACATGATAAGTGTTCTGTTCAATAACATGATAAGCGTTCTGGTCAATAACATGATAAGTGTTCTGTTCAATAACATGATAAGTGTTCTCTTCAATAACATGATAAGTGTTCTGTTCAATAACATGATAAGTGTTCTGTTCAAGACGTGATAAGTGTTCTGTTCAATAACATTATAAGTGTTCTGTTCAATAACATGATAAGTGTGTTCTGTTCAATAACATGATAAGTGTTCTGGTCAATAACATAAGTGTTCTGTTCAATAACATGATAAGTGTTCTGTTCAATAACATAAGTGTTCTGTTCAAGAACGTGATAAGTGTTCTGTTCAATAACATGATAAGTGTTCTGTTCAATAACATGATAAGTGTTCTGTTCAATAACATGATAAGTGAGGTGTTCTGCTAGTACCATAACGTGACACTAGCAGAACACCTCACCCTCAGCTGACATCATACTTACCCTATCTACTTTCCACAGCTGCCTGAGATAAGCTTCACTACCAACTAACCCATTTAAGTGTCATTAACATCTGACCTACATGTAACGTACAGGTATTTTACATTGCTTCAATTACCAGCTTTGACACGCTATACTTCCATATACTCTTACGGCCCATTGTCTCCACTTGAAGCTCCAATATACAGCACAAACAGCCCACATATTCCGAACACCCAATATCATTAAGCTAGATATAGATACACAGTCAAATTATATATAATACACAACCAACTTTAAAAATATGTCAAGCAGCTTACATATGCTAAGCAGCTAGCCCAGATATAATGAATGGCCAACTGCATCAATTTAAATATGGTATAAAGCCAGCTTAGATATGCAGGCGATGAGTCACAATAACGTGGCTAAAGTATGTTGACCAGACAGATTAGATATGCTGCAGTACTAGCTTGCACATGTGTTGCACAGGCAATACAGGTGCAATACAAGGCCAGTTCAGGTGTAAAACATGGCACAACTTAGATATCCTGCACAGTTAACTCAAGTATGCTGCAAATTTACAAATATGCAACTCAGTTAGCTCGGATATAATATATGGCTAACTTATAAATGATGCACACACAAACACAACTTTTTTAATATAGCACTTTGGAATTTCAAATGTTCTACACAGTTATCTTGAGTATGCCATTCAGCCAATTTATATATATATATATATATATATATATATATATATATATATATATATATATATATATATATATATATATATATATATATATATATATTGCTCAGCCACTTGACACGTCTTGCTCAGCCACTTTAGGTATGCTAATCATCCACTTCAAATATAAACACTTCAAACATATATCCACTCAGCCACTTCCGATACACTTCAGATATAATACATATTCTCATTACCAAAGCCGAAGATGTCCCCCTCTAACCCTAAGCCAGATACCCTCCACAGACAAATTGAATGAGCCTCTAGGCCAACCTAGATTTGCACCTCAGTCAAATCCAGATCCTCCCAGTTTGTCTCGACTTGACAGTTCAATTTGGATTTCCCGGCAAATGGCGGAAGGCGCAGTGAGGTTTTCAGCGGGGTGACGGCTCTCCTGGCTCCTGTTTGACTTTAAAGCTGAAAGGGCGCTCACGCAGACATGCATAGGGTCCACACGCACACACATACATGTGTCCACATGCATTGGGTCCACACGCACACGTCCACACGCACTGGGTCATGCACGCACAAGTGTCTGCGTGCGTTAGGTCGGGCATACACATGCGTCCACACTCATTGGCACACACAGATACACACTGATGCTATTTAAGCTCCCAAAAGTATTTTTAGGATCAATGTATACACAATATAAGTGACTTAAAGCTAATATACACACGCCATGTATGTTAAATGAGATCAGAAACAGGCTATACGATGACCACGACTCTTTGAACACACTCAAAGAAGTGTTAAAGGCGTTCAAATCATGTTATACAATCACTAAAGTGTTATACAATCAGTTATACATGATCTGAAGCACGATATTCATACCTGAACCATACTATACATGACCTGAAACATTGGACTCAAATCTGAAGCATACTATACATGACCTGAATCATGCTATATGACCTAAATAATCTATACATGACATGGAGGATTCTATACATACCTTGAAGGATTCTAAATATGACCTGAAACACGATATACTTATAATACGATATGTATAACCCCCCCCCCCAAAATCTACATATGAACACATTTACCTACAGACTTGTACATGCCTTGATATTCCAAACCTGCTATACACTCCCAAGGATTGCACCATACATACAACATACTTATGCAAACATAACCATACAGCATACACAAAGCATACTTTAAGCACCAGTAAAAAATACTATACACGTCACAAAAATATATCAAACTCAAACACACACACACACACACACACACACACACACACACACACACACCACACACACACACACACACACACACACACACGCGCGCGCACACACACACACACACGCACACACACACACACCTCAATCAAGGAAGACCTTGTTTCACCGACCGTCCTGATAAAACAAAGAATATTACAATTAATTCTAACCAATATACCAACTCCGTTGTTGAAGAAACTAATCTTACATCCTCTTAAGAGAAGAGATGGAGCAAGAGTTAACGAGGATCGGGTTGACTTAACGGGTCGAGTTAACGAACGATAAATCGACTTAACGAAATAAATAAATGTCAAATGAATCCTTGACCAACTATAGCAGACAGTCCACGGGCTCAGTTTTCACCAGGGGGAGAAAAAGGCTGAATGCAAGTTCGTGAGAATCCAGAGTCTTACAACAGACTCTTGGAAGCGCGGAGTCGAAGACTAGACTACAGACTCAAAGTCCAGGGACCACGGAACGAAAGTTTGTACCCTGACTAAATTCCCGGGAGTAAAACTTGAGACTCTGGCGAGGAGAGGAGCCAGACGCTCCTGGAATTATAAACTGGAGGACTGAGGAACCTTAATCAAGAGAAGCAGTTTAATTTGTTTCTCGTTTATCCTATTCCAGAAAATGTCGTAGTTGTGGTGTAAGCGACGTAAACATGTGTTTCTGCACCAATGTCGTAGTTGTGGTGTAAGCGACGTAAGCATGTGTTTCTGTGTGTGTTTGTCTGATTTCCGACAAACATTTGGGTATAAAACACCGAAACCTGTTTGGTTTAGAGCCGTGTAATTTCCCCTGGTGTTTTAACTCTACACATTAGCGCCACCAACCACCTACCCTAGCGTCGACACCACTTTAAACTTCCGATTAAAACCAGTATTAAATATTGTGTGGCTAGTTCAGTGGGATGAGGTCCCACAGACTCCATTCGGCTGTTATAGTGCCATTAGAGCAGCCTGGCCTCCTGTTTACGGAGCACTTTTTTGTAACTATGTGCACCATCGTACAAATGTTGATGCAATACACAATACTGAATACTGAAAAATGAGTCAAGCATAAAGAGATACTAGGCTTCTTGTCTAAATTCGACCTTGACATAGACGCACAGACAACCCACAGCACTGTCACAAGACCACAACAGAATAACAGGGACGTTTATACAGAGATAAACGTGGGAGGAGATCACACATTTGAATGCTAATAAAAATTACTTTATCAAGTCCGCCAAAATATATGTTGAGGAACTTAGTAATCCCTCCATAAGAAGACGCTTTATAAGACCCGCCGTGATTCGTTACTCTGTGTTGAAAGTGTAAACTGTTCTTTACAAAGTTTACAGTGGTGGTGTACGGTCAGATCACTGGACGGTATTTGAGCCCAATGTCTCTGAGACGGGGACGCAAGAATGCTGCAAAATTAAATACCTGAAATTGTTTTATCGCATTGAGTCCTTTGGAGCGACGTCGGCCGAGTGTCGCTGGCTCTCTCAGGTCAGGACAAAGGTCAGAACCGGGGCACGGGGGCCGCTTGACCTGACCTTTGGTCCTCACCTCTAGCCTCAGTAATGGTCACAACATACTAAAACTCGTGTCAAAGGTCAGAAGAGTATTCCCAGAGGCAGACGAGTATTTCTAACGTCGTGGCAAAGATTAGAGCAGAATTTCCAGTCATGTCAAAGAAAGTCAAATATCGCAAGATAACACCTAGAGCTCAGGTCAAATATCACAAGATAACACCCCCAGATCAAGTCAGATATGGCAAGATAACACCCAAGGATCAGGTCAGATATCGTAAGATAACACTCAGGTCAAATTGCACAGGTTTAATTTCATATCCATGAGAAATGAATGCAACTTGTGCAAATTCAGCATTATATGTGTAAATCTAAGGTCACGTGTGTGTAAATCTACGGATAACATAACATATGTTGTAAATAAATACCTGAGAGCAATGAGGTTGACAGTTCAAATAAAAAAGGGACTGTAAATTCAAAGCCCAAGCCACTGGGGTGTATACACAAAGCCTAAGCCACTTACATAGCTAAGGTCAAATGTAATAAATATGAGGCTGAACCAGGCGCTGAAGGATGGTGGCGTTTCACAAGAGTCTGTTCTCTCAGATCTTGAATACAATTTCCATTGTTTTGTAATCTCCTCCACTCCTTGTTCCACTTCCTCAATCTTCCTCTCTCTATTTACAGATTCTCTTTCTCATAGTCTCTCTCTCTCTCATCCTCATCTTACTTACCCACATCGTCTCTCACCAAGATCTCTCCAGTCTGATAAATTGCTTCTGATTACTGCCTACATTTTTCTCCCTGAAAACTTTTCATCCATGTTGGAATTATCTCTGCCATCCCTCCAGTACGTTCCAGTTTCCAGAACAGCCTCTTACGAGAGACTCTGTCAAAAAATCTTTGTAAAAAGGCTGGAAAAATGCATTCAACCCAACTATCTTTTTTCGGTAAAATGTTAGTGATTCTATCATAGAAACTAAGTAGATTTGTTAAACAGGATCTTCCAATTCGAAAACTATACTGTCTGTTATTATATAATTTCTCTCCAGACATTCCCTCCATTAATTTTCATTGTTTTTCTAATGTTTTGACTTCCACGCTAGTCAGCGATACAGGTCTACAACTAAGAGTGTCTTCTATGCTACCGTTTATTGTAGAATGGGATTATGGTTGTCTTTTCATTCCATATGTATCTCCCAAGACTCCTTAACATAAAGATGCCTGAAAAATCAGTTGAAACTCAGATCAGATTAATCTCTCAGAATCCAAGGGTGAAACTCAGATCAGATTAATCTCTCAGAATCCAAGGGTGAAACTCAGATCAGATTAATCTCTCAGAATCCAAGGGTGAAACTCAGATCAGATTAATCTCTCAGAATCCAAGGGTGAAACTCAGATCAGATTAATCTCTCAGAATCCAAGGGTGAAACTCAGATCAGATTAATCTCTCAGAATCCAAGGGTGAAACTCAGATCAGATTAATCTCTCAGAATCCAAGGGTGAAACTCAGATCAGATTAATCTCTCAGAATCCAAGGGTGAAACTCAGATCAGATTAATCTCTCAGAATCCAAGGGTGAAACTCAGATCAGATTAATCTCTCAGAATCCAAGGGTGAAACTCAGATCAGATTAATCTCTCAGAATCCAAGGGTGAAAAAACTCCAATCTAGGCCAAATCCTTCATTTCTACTTGGTTAATTCAGCATCTTGTTCCTCTTCGTCTCGAGGCACTTCTATGTACTGTGTGAATCTCTGAAATTTGTATTGTGTCTGGTTTTCTAAAAACTGTTTCACACATTTCCTTTTCATTCTCAGTGAATCTGTTCCCCAACTTTCAGCCTCTGGATTTTATTCTTTACTTGCATTTTGCTTTTAATGAATTCCTGGTTCTGTCTATCTGTTCTTTTTTTCTTTCCTTCTCTATCCTTCTCCCTCTTCTTTCTTTTCCCTCAGTCACTATCTTGTTTCCTTATGTCACTGCTCTTCTTCGTTCCCCTGTCATATACCTCTAACATAGGTAATATAGCTATTATATCACTAATTTCTCCAATAAAAAAAATTGACCTCATACATAATGAAAGGGGTAGCTTTACCATGTTCATAAGAAAAAAATTAGAGAAAATATTATTAATTCATTAAAACTTGGCTTATTAGGCAAATCGGGCCTTGCTATAGTAGGCTGAGAAGTGCGTTCTGGCTACTAGGTACGACCTATATATATATATATATATATATATATATATATATATATATATATATATATACTCATTCCAATATGCCTATCCTAGATCTGAAATAATCAATGGATCCACGCCAAATGTCTTACTCAGTAATTGGTTCTATAAATCAACAACCCTGTTCCCAAACCAGTATTGACCCGGGTCTTTCCTCAGTCTAAAATGATTCAACTTATATCCATTGTTTCGTGTCCTATTTTGAGTTGATAAATTAGCAACCTATTTCTATCCCGTTTCCTATCCTTTCATCCACTTATGTATCTCAGTCATGTCACCCGTAACTCCTAGTCGTGATATTCAGGCGGGAATGGAACTCCAGTTGGACATTTTAGAATTAGGTTCGTGAATTCTTTTCGTGAATATCAGCTTTTAGAGACTCGTTTTCCCCTCACAATTCTGGCTTCTAGCTACTGAATTCTACCTGAACGTTTTGGGCAACTCGCGTGTGTTCTTTAGTGCGTTAAAGTTCCTATGCTACAGTTCAATTCCTGCTAGACATTTCTCCCCCGCTGTCCTCTCTCTCTCTCGCTCTTTCTCTCTCTCTCTCTCTCTCGCTCTTCTCTCTATCCTCTCTCTCTCTCTCTACTCTCTCTCCTCTCTCCTCCCTCTCTCATCTCTCTCTACTCTCTCTCTCTCTCTCTCTAGGACAGGATATAACTCTTGGCTCCTGCATCAGAATTTGTCCACATATTTGTCCGGTTTCTTCAAGAATTCTGTTTCATGTCTAACTTTAAGACGTGTGGCTGGCCCTCTGGCCCAGACGACGACCACTGTCTCACGTGAAATTCAAGAGCTGCAGAATTTTACCCTCCAGGAATTCGGCGACTGGGAATTTCATCAAGAAATTCATGAACTATAAAATGTATTAGGTACTGGCCTAATGGTATTTACCTAACATGAATTTCAGGACAGAGCAAAAGATCCCAGATCCCGAACTTATCTACCTGTTAGTCCCAAATTGTGGTCAATTGGGGTCTATTGGGGTCCCGAACAGGTGTTATACACTATTACTGCTCCCAAACACCTGTAAATATAACAAAATAAAACACGAAAGACAATAACTGAAAAGATCCTGCAGTTAAACAAAAAATGTAAGCACTGTGAAGCTTATTATTAAAACACACAGACTCCAAAGTTACATAAACCTT
>WNGS01008507.1:1640544-1658598 GCA_020271785.1 Procambarus virginalis
ATAGTGTGTGTGTGTGTGTGTGTGTGTGTGTGTGTGTGTGTGTGTGTGTTGTGTGTGTGTGGTGTGTGTGTGTGTGTGTGTGTTGTATACGTGACTATACATACAAGGTGCCAATGGTACTATGTATCATTACTCATCATATTCGCCTACCAAACCTCCCCTTCATATGCATACCAATGTATGGTGTCAAGTTAAGCTGTATTTTATACGCTAAATACACACACATATCAACAACCATAATTAATACTTTTGTAGATAAAAAAGAGCTTTTGCCACGATTGATGGATGTTTGGTGAAGCAAATAAAAGACTACCATCGAGGAGCGCTTTCCTTCTCCACTCACACCCTCCACGTCAAGCGTCACCCTCACACCTCCACGTCAAGCGTCACCCTCACACCCTCCACGTCAAGCGTCACCCTCACAGGACCATCAAGTAATAAGATAATAAAATAAAAACCAAGGTAGGTAGAGAGGCAAATACGCAGACAAGTAGAAAGACGAAATAAAAGGAGAAACAAGGTCGCTTTAACCAGGAAACAGGTAAAAACAGGTAAGGTAAAAACAAATAGGAAAAATAACAAAAAAGCATGATCTTCAATTTTTTCTAATGCTGAAAATATTCAGATAATCCCCTCTTCTTCCCCCCAGAGTAAGGAGCACATGCTAGAGAAAGCAAAATGTAGTAAGGGAGAAAACACGAGTTAAATATTCAGAGCCAAATATATAGTCAAAGTTTGTAGTAGAGTTTCTCAACTTTTAAAAGAGTCAGCAAGTTTTGTGTCTTCTGTGGGCGAGTGAGTCGGGTGGTTCCTCCGGGCTTTATGACCCCTGGTCTGATCCAGTGGCCCCCCCCACTGGCACTCTCAGTGGCACCCAGCCGCCCCCCTGGCACTCTCAGTGGCACCCAGACCGCACCCTCTGCACTCAGTGGCACCCAGTCGCACCCCCTGGGACTCTCAGTGGCACCCAGCCGCACCTCCTGGCACTCTCAGTGGCACCCAGCCGCACCCCCTGCACTCTCAGTGGCACCCAGCCGCACCCCCTGGCACTCTCAGTGCCACCCAGCCGCACCCCCTGGCACTCTCAGTGGCACCCAGCGCGCACCCCCTGGCACTCTCAGTGGCACCCAGCCGCACCCCCCTGGCACTCTCAGTGCCACACACGCTGCAAGGGTTATGGTCTCTCAGGGCCCACAAAGTACGGAGACACTATGACATTAACCGGGCATCATATGTCATCTCAGAATGCTGTTTGAGTAGGCCACGAGAGCCATAGTTGGATATGCCGTGCGAGTGGTACATGGCGTCATAATGAGGTCATATCGCTCCTCGCTCGGAGGTCATATCAACATGACCTCCGAGCGGCCCAGGTTGCCACAGCCAGAGTGACATTTAAAGTCAGGACCCAAAGAGGGGGAAATAAACTTGTGATAATTGTAAGTCGCACAATTACTCACCTACTCGGGAAAAATATACTCTCGTCCCGAATATTAATGTCTCTCTCTCTCTTTCTCTCTCTTTGACTCAGTTTCTCACTTAATTTCCATTTGCCATGAACCGCGCGGGATGAGGTGGGACACAGCAGGCGTCCACACCCTGAGATGTGTTGGAGGGTGAGAGATTAGAGAGAGCCCTAGAGGTGACACTGCCCGCCCTCTGTCACATCCCGAGGACTGCGCGCCCTCTGTGTCACTTTCCGTGGACTATTCACCATCGCATGTGTTTAAGGCTGTCCAGTCCATACATATCTGGTCCTTCCTCAACCTATGACAGTTAGGGTTATCTTGAGATGATTTCGGGGCTTTAGTGTCCCCGCGGCCCGGTCCTCGACCAAGCCTCCACCCCCAGGAAGCAGCCCGTGACAGCTGACTAACTCCCGGTACCTATTTACTGATAGTAACAGGGGCATCACGGGGAAAGAAATTCTGCCCATTGTTTCTCCTCCGGTGCCCGAGATCGAACCCGGGACCACAGGATCACGCGTGCAGTGTTCTGTCCGCTCAGCCACCGGCTCCCCCTGGTGAAAATCGGGTGACAGAGGCTTCTCAGAGACAACTTAGCCATAATGTTTCCAGAGGTGTGTGGTGTACCAATAACCTGGCCCACACACATCATCAAATATCATCACTCTCTCTCTCGACTCGCTTCCTACTCTGATGTTTTGTTTCTCTGTGCGCTACCATTTGCTTCATTTTATGAATTTCCATGCCTGACTTTCTAATTTACTGTTTAAAAAAGCAATCTTCAATTAAATAAAAATTTTCTACTTCAGCATTTCGTTCTAATTATCCGTTAATTTGATTAACATTTCAATCACCTACAACGTAAATATTTGTTTAAAGACATATATATCATAGATTTTCTGATCAGAGTTTCACCTTTAACTTCTGCCCAGATGTGATGCCGGATATATAACAATTAACATTCAGTTCAGTCTCAAGTGTGTCTGGTGACAGGGTTCAATACCCTAGTGTTGGCCTGGTGAATAGTGCAATATGCAACCCGTCCTCCTAATAGAACGTCGCATTTTAACGTATACTCTAAAGGCCAAAAATCGTCGTACTAGAAAATGGTAGCGGCTCGCGAAATTGACATTACTGCCCCATTTTCTGTTTGGGTCCTCTGGCAGATTAGGATAAGTCCAACTATTCTTACTACGCGATAATCAGACCAGCAATAATGACCAAGTTATCACCTGCTCAACACCACGCCCCCCCCCCCAACGCTGACGTCACTAGAAGACTTTACCAATAATAATCCAGAAATATAGTCCCTACCTGGTAACTTGAACAGTTAATTACCGAGATAACACCTGGTGCGATAGTCTTTTTGTTCTGTTTTGGTTTTGTTTTGCGATATTGTGGAAGATTTGTTTAACACTTGAGTTTATGTTAGTTTTACATATCTTTGTAAACACGAGGGAAGGAGAGAGAGAGAGAGAGAGAGAGAGAGAGAGAGAGAGAGAAGAGAGAGAGAGAGAGAGATAGAGAGAGAGGAGAGAGAGAAGAGATAGAGAATAGAAAGAAGAAAATTGCCAGGGTCTGGGAGAAGCAGGGCAAATAAAGACATTTACAACTTGGCTGGCGGAAGGAAGAGTGTAATGAGGCGGAACAGGCAGCCAAGAAGAGCGAGAGCGAGAGAGCGAGAGAGAGAGAGATTTCTTGTCGCTCTCTCAACCTGTACCTTCCCCCCCCCTCTCACACAACACACAAACCACGACCATTTCAGGAAGTGGCGACAAAGACAAATTTTAAGCAGGAAAGAAGACAAGTCACCTGCTAGGAAGGAAAAAAACAGCAATAGTGGTAAACTGATGGAGCGGGAAGAGCAGTAGTTGGCATCCATCAGCCTCAGGAGACTATGGAGTTGCGCTCTGGTTGTTGGTCTGGAGTGGCCTCTCCAGGGCGCAAAGCCAGGGTAGGTTGATCCGGGGGAGAAGCTGTTACCCATGCAGCAGGTCCCCCCTCTCCACGATGCCAAATGTCTCCAATGGAGAGGCAAACGCTAGTATGATTGGTTCCAGCGCTGTCGCAGGAACTGTGAGCTCTGCAGCTGACCTCCAAGAAGGCAAACAAGAAGAACAGAGCTTCAGTGACAAGACTCTGACAGGAAAGTAAGTGGAAGGGGGTAAGAAACAATGCCAAGAACATTCTCAGGCTAGGCCAATACAGAAGGAAATGGAATTGGCCAGTAAAGGTATTCTTCTTGAATATACAAATAACGCAACTGCAGAATACCTGTTGGCTTCTATATAAGGCAGCTCGTTTTTATACCATTTGTATATATTTCTAACCTACACATAAAACAGTCCAATGCCTATTATGTTATCAAGTAATTTAACCAGTAATTATCCAGTAATCAGTATTAATTCAGGTCTTTACTGAATCTAAATATATCTAATTTATATCCATTGTTTCATGTTCTGTTTTGAGTTGATATACAATATTTAAAACCTTACGTATTTTCCTCAATTATGCCCTTTTATCCATTTGCATATTTCCAAATGACAGATACTCAAACATGTAGAAAGTTTCAGAGAAGTTTATATCCAGAGACCTAACTGGATGACAGGACTCCTGAGAACTTTGTTAAGATTGCCGGTTATTCCTCATGGGAATAGCCGAGACAGGCAGGGAGGGGTCAAGGTAGGGGCGTCGTTGTGGCAACCAATAGATTGTTGTGGTATTCCTGTTCATCTTCAAATTATGTTCTTCAAAATGTGCATAAATCACAGAGTTCCAATAGTTTATGTGCAATGTACAGACGTCAACGGCAGGGTTGTTGTTGTTGTTGTTAAAGATTGGCTACCTGGAACAAAGTTCTAAGTAGCACGGGCTATGGTGAGCCCGTAAGGCACTTGGTTGCTTCTCCAGTCCACTTCCTGGTGGACAACCTGGACTCCCTGCTAATGGAATTTAACTGTCAGCACATAACAACTGTGGGTGATCTTAATCAGCACCTCATACAGAGGGATTTTTATGAATTCTTAGTAGTTTTCAACCTCAAAAATTATGAGTTTTTCAACCAAAATATGAGGCTCGCCCCTCGATCCTGTCGTAATTGACCTTCCTGCTGGAATAGATCACTAGCATATGATAAAGTTTCTTTATCATATGCTAGTAATCTTTATCACTAGCATCTTTCTTTTATCTTTATCACTAGTTTCTTTATCCCCAACAATATCATCCTCCACACAGTGCAATCTTTTATACCAGAGGAAGGAGGAAAAAAGAACATGAAAGTGTAATTACAAAATGAACTTCAAAATAATGTACAGGAATATAGATTGGATAACATAAGCAGTGAACGAGCTATGAAAATGAACACGAGAGGAGAATTCAGAAGTAACTGCACTCACATAAACAAAACTGTTAGGTCTCATAACAATAGCAGTATTCTCTCAAGATAACCATGGAGTAACATGGGAGATAGAAAGAAAGGAACCCGAACCAGTGACCCTCCTCTTCCCCCCCCTTCCCACCCCAATTCCTTCATCCTTACATCATATTTTCTGAATGTTACTCTTTCTTCTCTCCCATTCATCTTTCTCTTCACAAAACAATTCCTTGCTTGCACCCGCACTCTTGGCATTTAATTAATTTACTTCTTACTATATCTGCCGCCTCTTCAGGGTCCTCACCCCAGCTTACTCCCTACCTCTCACCTCACTTCCTCAATTCCTCACCACTACAACACTCAATCCCCTCACCTCCCCCCCCCCCATGACGACGACTCCCACTTTGTCTCGGGGAGGGAGACCGTGAGGAGATGAGTTCTGCTCTGTATTTCATCTTGGGATTGTGTTGATCCCACAATACGTAATCCCAAGAGGAAACACAGACCTGCTCCCTACTTCCCTCTCACCTCCCTTCCACCTACGATCTCTCCCAAACTACTTTCAAAACCTCCTTCCTCACTGACACTTTCCCTTCCTCCCTCCCACCACCACCCCACCCACTCCCTCCCTGCCTGCCTCCCATGGTGACTTATTCTCTCAAACTTTAACCCAAAATGTAAGAATTTATTCACGTGTCAAGTGTTGCGTTCTGCATAATATTTACAAGAGGCCAAGGTGTGTGGCAGGGGAGAGGTCTGGCTGGGGAGAGGTCTGGCTGGGAAAGGGGTGACTGGAAAAAGGGGGGTGGCTGGGGAAAGGGTTCGCTGGGGGAGAAATGGTGCACAACTGGGCCCATGTGAAGAATCTGTCAGATGTTATAGGAATCAACAGCAGCATCGTTCATTTAGCTGTAACCAATCCGACGAGAGATGAAGGTGCAGATCATAAGTGGTGAGACGATCCCCTCTCAACACTGGGATTGGATGCAATTTTTTGAACAGTGTTTTGTAGTGTAATGAGTTATCGAGCACTGAGCCACAGACGCCGATTAAAGTGTTTTTACGCTACTAACCAACGTACATTTCTCTGTGTCCTACCTGGACAGGGTTAGAGTTCGGGCCGGATATAGCCACGTAGAGGCAACAAGCTATGAAGAAGTGGCAGAAGCTTTATCTGGCAATTATTAACAGAGAACTCTGTGTAACAACTGAACTTCACAAGACCGCCTCCAAGATGCCCGGAAGCTGTGACAGGTCCCCACACCTGTATTATAAAATGAGGAAGCCTTAGTCAAGAGGACACCATATTTACCTTGATATAAAGGCCAACAGCAGGAGAAACTATACAAGAAGCAAGTGACCGCTTGAAGCCCCGTCTAGGCTGCAGCAGGGCACAAATGGTTCTGATGCCCCGGTTGATGGCAACTGTGCACGCAAATTCAGGTGTTGCCAACATGTGTGTGTTGACAACCATCTCCGGGAGAATTTTTGTCTACTTCCCAATTCCTGACATCCTGACATTTTTGTATAATAAACTGAACAGAGTTATGTTTGAGCGAGCAAACAGCAGACATGGTGGTGTCTGCTTCACACATCACCCCAGACGTAGAGTGGTGGAGCGGTGTGTATATAGCTTGTTATTCCCGCATGGTGAGGGGACTGGTGAGGGAACTAGTGAGGGGGGGGGGTTGGTGATAAGCATGCCAGGAGACCTGTACCAACTCACAGGCCCAGGCCAAGCAAGCCTGCCAGAGGTAGTACACACTTACAGTAGCTACTGAGGACATTTGGCCCCGACGTCCACTGATAACCTTATTCTGATGAGTTACTTTAGAGCCCACGAAAGCCAGGAGCCATCAAACACTTGAAAAAATATATTTACGAAACATGTATATCTTTCCTCAATCGTGGCGGCTTAAATTTCCATATATATTAAACAGTTTATGACCTGCGAAGCACTAAGAGTTCGTGTATAACCACATCAACCTCTGAGAACCACCTTGCAGCGATGCGAAGCCCGTACAAACTCTTCAATGCAGCCTAAGGCACCGTGATGGAAGAATGATGTACAGGTTTCGTAAAGGGAAACATAAATGATGATTCATGGCCGCTAAAGCTCAGAGGTTTCAGACGAACAGTTGCGCAGTCTTGCCATAATTTATTTATATCACTTTTATTTTCTTAAAGAGTTTTCCCCGCGGGAAATCAATCATTCAGGATCGAGACGCTCGTCTAATAATCCTTTATCAAAGTAATTCCAATTGGCAGCGGAGGAAAAGTTCATCCTTAAGTTCTAAGTGATGAATGAGTGAACCAAGTTCTGATTCTTGGCCGACAACACCAGTAACTCATTCTCCAGCCAAATGACAGGGCCCCAGTTCCACTCACTCACTCACTCACTCACTCACTCACTTCACTTTCTTTTTCTCTTAATGCCGTCCTGAGTTACGACTGAAAAATAAAAGTCTGAAATTCGAGGACGAGATATTTTAGCATGACCTTGGAGCCTGACCTTCAAAGGTTAGCTTTCAGTTACAGTATCTTTCTGTCCAGGGCATAAAAACGGACTCGACTGAGTTTTGGGCCACAGCTGGCAGCGGTCCATCTGGCGGCCAGACGCAGACAGGAGGAGGAGGAGTAGAAGCACACAGGCCATCCTGGAATACGTCGCCACCTGCGAACACATTCTTACTCTGAATACTCTGGCCCTCAACCTGGACCCTACAAGTAAGATTATCTGATGTCATTAATGTAAACACACATCGCCATGGAAGGTGACTGATGCCTCCAACACACACACACTAGTCTCGTATAACTTTATCTTTAGCAAAGAGACACCAGCTATAGTTAAAGCTTTCTTTAGAACGCAAGTAAACCAAGGAATAGATTACGATTGTTTAAGTAAGCTTCTTTTAACAAGTGCTGGTCATAAATAATGTTCGTAATTTTGTACTGTTTATTTTTATTTTACATTTATTTCTGTGAAATGATGTCAGGTTGACTGAAGTAATTGGAAGCCAGTCTACCTCTCTGAAGGTGGAGATCAGACGCTTTCAGCTAGACTCGCACAATTTTTCACAGTAATTGCAGCTGGGTACGAGAGAGAGAAAAGACAGAGACTGATATACATATATATATATATATATTTACCAACAAGACCGGGAATCTTATAACAAGGTCTCAGAGAGTACCAAACTGATACTGAGTGTACGATGTAAACCCACCGTGGACTACCACAGCGGTGCCTGGTCTTAACCCCTCCTTCAAGTACATCAAGGAACATGAAAAGACGGATCAAGAAAGCAATGTTACTCTGGTCATTAGGAGGACCAGAGGACAGGACCTCAAACGAGCACACAAACCCTGCAGGAGGAATGTGAGCGAATACTGCATCATAAATACAGAAGCTCTTGGACTCCTGACACCCACTGCAGGAAGACTTGGCATGTGCAAAAAAAAGGCATTGCAAGCGCTTGAGTTCTATCCTTTAAAACCACACACACACACACACAAACTTGTTGACCAGACCACACACTAGAAGGTGAAGGGACAACGACGTTTCGGTCCGTCCTGGACCATTCTCAAGTCGATTGGGATTCTCAAGTCCCAATCGACTTGAGAATGGTCCAGCACGGACCGAAACGTCGCCGTCCCTTCACCTTCTAGTGTGTGGTCTGGTCAACATACTTCAGCCACGTTATTGTGACTCATCGCCTGCACACACAGACTTACTTTTATTGTAATTACCTGAAATGCTCATCAATATCGTGTTAGCTAGCGGCTACAGGACGAAGCGTAAGTCAGGTACGCACCACAAACTACACAGTTGTGTATGTTTTCGCAGAACTTGCTGAATAAGGTCAATTTTCCTCCTGGTGTGCAAAGTCGTGTATGGAATATAGATTCTCTGGTCCTGCCGGGGCCGAAATATACCTCTGACAGTTGCACACGTTGCAACGTGAGCGAAAAAGGGGTATGAATACTGACAAATGACTGCAGTAATTGAATACCGTTTATCCAGTACGTCAGTTACTGCCCTCCAGTGCCTATCTGTTTGACGGACCTACCAGCCTTCCTCTCTACCTATCCATATGGCAGCCCGCCTACCTATCCATATAGCAACCTGTCTCCATGTGTATACACCAACCTGCATGCCTGCCTGCCTGCCACCTAGCTTACCTTCCTAAATATTCATCTCAGGAGTTACGTCCACTCCCCAGGTCTCTTTCTCGAATCGTCACAGATACTTTCCCTTCATTGTGTACTGTCCCTTTGGTCTCCAATCACCTAATACCATTTCCATAACTTTACATTTGCTCGTGTTGAACTCCAGTATCCATTTCTCTGACCATCTCTGCAACTCGTTCAAGTCCTCCTTTAGGATCCTACAATCCTCAACTGACATAACTCTTCTCATTAACTTTGCGTCATCCGCGAACATCGACATGTAGGACTCTACTCCTGTAAATATGTCAATAACGTATATTAGAAAGTGAACTGGGCCCAGTAGCGATCCTTGAGGTACTCCACTGCTACTCACCAAGAATTGTGTGTGTGTGTGTGTGTGTGTGTGTGGTGTGTGTGTGTGTGTGTGTGTGTGTGTGTGTGTGTGTGTGTGTGTGTGTGTGTGTGTCCACCTAACCGGTCATCTGGTGTTTAATCAACATTTGGCTTCTATCTCATCTACATCAAAAGGTGTATATTGAGACTTCCGTACGTGTTGATACTTTTTATATGCGTGCAAGTTTTGTATCCCATTATAATCCTCTCTCTTGTAAATTTATCCTTACCTAACCCCCCCCCCCCATTATATTTATGTACCTTAATGCCTAAGCCTGATACCTAACCCGTGTTACCTAACCCATGATATCTTAACCATGATATCTAACCCTTGGTATCTAAACCCCTGATACCTAATAATGAATTCTAACCCTATACAGAGGTAGTAATTCGGATTACCGAGTTAGTAAATATTTCCTCATTTAGCGAATAATCTGTCGAGCTGTGGCCGGATGTTCGACCAGCTGTCCTCATACTGTCCAGCTGTGGCCGGATGTTCGAACAACTGTACTCATTACCACGTTCGCAAATTTAAGCGCCAACTAATTAGTAAACACAAAAGTCTACGCACTGTGAGTGAATATTGCTTGTTTTGAGTTCTGAGCTCTGAGTGGACATTCTGAGCTTTGAGAGCACATTCTGAGCTCTGAGTGGACATTATGAGCTCTGAGTGGACATTCTGAGCTATGAGTGGACATTCTGAGCTCTGAGTGGACATTCTGAGCTCTGAGTGGACATTCTAAGCTCTGAGTGGACATTCTGAGCTCTGAGTGGACATTCTGAGCTCTGAGTGGACATTCTGAGCTCTGAGTGGACGTTATGAGCTCTGAGTGGACATTCTGAGCTCTGAGTGGACATTCTGAGCTCTGAGTGGACATTCTGAGCTCTGAGTGGACATTCTGAGCTCTGAGTGGACATTCTGAGCTCTGAGTGGACATTCTGAGCTCTGAGAGCACATTCTGAGCTTTGAGTGCACATTCTGAGCTCTGAGTGCACATTTTGAGCTTTGAGAGCACATTCTGAGCTCTGAGTGCACATTCTGAGCTCTGAGTGCACATTACAGGACAAATGGTGAGACTCTAAGAGATTATGTTTCCAGGGGTCAATTCTTAAAGTCCTGGTAAGATATCTGTCTATTATCCACACAGATATACATATATAATACATAGAGATAACACATACCAATGACACTGACACAGAGTCACAATAACGTGGCTGAAATGTTAAATTACTCCTAACCATCTTAACAACATGATCTGAAGTTTTCAGCCTCTAAATAGGCTCTCTCTTGTTCTTCCCCTCATCTTCCCTTCCCCTTATGATGTTTTATGAACATCATTTAGGAACGTAAAAAAGGAGGCTACGTGAGACCAGTCTTAGAGTATGCAGCCCCACCCTGTAGCTGCCATACTAAAAAATATCATAAGGAAACTTGAAAGTTCAAAAGTTTGCAACGATGCTCGACGTCGAGAGATGGAAGGAGAGGGAGAGAGAGAGAGAGAGAGAGAGAGAGAGAGAGAGAGAGAGAGAGAGAGAGAGAGAGAGAGAGAGAGAGAGAGAGAGAGAGAGAGAGAGAGAGAGAGAGAGAGAGAGAGAGAGAGACTGCGAGTGCATAATAGAACAAGAAATTCTGGATGGCAGTTTAAAAAAGACACGAGATTTGTGGATTATCTTTTTGGCGTTAAAATCGTAGGGAAATGGAATGAACTACACCAGTAGGTCGTAGAAGCGAACTCCATTCATAATTTCAAACATGAATATGATTGAAATATTGGCGGGTAGACATTGAATTAGCCAACTGGCGACGGGAAAGGCGGGATCCATGAGTCAGAGCTCGAGCATGAAGGGCACAATATGTTCGCACAAAAAGGTAAGTACACATTCAGCTGTACTGGGAAGAGTTCGAGATAAGTTTTGACGTTTCTAAAATAAAAGTCTTCTTCTGGTGTAGCAGTTGGTGAGGGGCCATGTTGAGGTTGTGGTGAGTCTTGGGGCGTGATGGTTGTGTGGGGTTGTGAGGTGGTTGTGTGGTGGTTGTGTGGTGGTTGGTGGTGGTGGTTGTGAAGTGGTTGTGATGGTTTATGTCTTGTGTGTGGTCTTGATTATGCATTCTCCCCCTCCCTCCACTCCCCCTCTCTCTCCCTCTCCATCTGTATCCCTCCATTTCTCTCTCCCTTTCTCCCTCTCTCTCCCTCCCTACCTATCTCCCTCTCCCTCTCTCTCTGAAATTAACCGTCAAGGCTCAAAAAAAAAATCCTCGCGATATAATAAATATTCCAATTACATTTTTTTAAGACCTGGGATGAGAGAAGTGTGAAGAGACTATGCAGATGAGGTTTTAGTACAAAGAGAAGAGCAAGAAAGTGAGAGGCTGGTTATGAAGCAATAGGGAGGGAGGTAGAGAGGGAGGTGGGGAGGGAGGTGGGGAGGTTGGTAGGGAGGGAGGTGGGGAGGTTTGGAGGGAAGGGAGGAGTGTTGGAGAGATGTACAGACAAGGAAGAGAGTTAGGGAGGAATAAAGAGGGAAGGCTATAACAAAATAGTGGAGATAAAAGGCTAGAAGGAGGACTAGAGAGGGAAGAACTGCAAGACAAGATAGGAAGAAAGGAAGGAAGGAGGTAATACGTAGGGAGATGTAGAGAAGAATGAAACAATAGGTGAGGAGGGAGAGGGTGTGACCCGACCCCCTATTACTGTATTACTTTATTGTAAACTGAACTTAAAAATAAGGTATACAGGTACACTTATTTTTGTTGTGTCTGTAAATATTGGCCACAATCTTGTCATAATATTGGTGATTAGTTACGTATATATATATATATATATATATATATATATATATATTTGAGTTTTAATTAAATTTCGGTTTGCTATAAAGTTATCACGGAAGACATTGCATGCTCGCGTTCGAAATACTACGATTAGCAAAGGTTTCGTTTCGTACCTTAAAATGTAAGGCACCAACCGCATGGTGAGCTCACTAACAGGTCACCAGACTAGACAAATATAAAACAAACTAGTAACCAAGATTTTAATGGATCTAAAGCCAGTGATGTGGGTTAATGTAATATATTCGGCAGTATAAGAGGGGTGCGTGCGTGTGTGTGTGTGTGTGTGTGTGTGTGTGTGTGTGTGTGTGGTGTGTTGTGTGGGTGTGTGTGTGTGCGTGTGTGTGTGTGTGGTGTGTGTGTGTGTGTGTGTGTGTGTGTGTGTGTGTGCGCGCTCACCTATTTGTGCTTGCGAGGGTTGAGCTTTGGCTCTTTGGTCCCGCCTCTCAACTGTCAATCAACTGGTGTACAGATTCCTGAGCCTATGGGCTCTATCATATCTACACTTGAAACTGTGTATGGAGTCAGCCCTCCACCACATCACTGCCTAATGCATTCCATCGTTAACTACTCTGACACTGAAAAAGTTCTTTCTAACGTCTCTGTGGCTCGTGGGTACTCAGTTTCCACCTGTGTCCTCTTGTTGTGTGTGTGGTGTATACAAAATCCAAACAGAAGACGACAGTTGCATGGCGTATCCTGCTACACTTTTAGCCATCCTGGGAACGTTGCAGGTGCAAGAGGATGCAGAGATATGACACGCTGGCTCCGGTTAGCAACACGTCAACACTCCAATTGAACTTCTGGTGGGCGGTCTCTATAGATACTGGTGTGAACGGTGGGGATTCTCACAACGTCTTCTGGGTTGTTAAATCCGAGTATCTCTGATTCTCTTTTGAGATATACACACACCAACACACACACAACACACACACACACACACACACACACACACACACACACACACCACACACACCACATATATATATTATATATAATATATATATATATATATAACTGAAAACTCACACCCCATTCAGGCTTGTTTGGCTTGTGTTCCTCACGTGTTGCCCCAAAAATGAGGTGATTTGATAAAATGCTATGCCCAAGATTACCATCCGAGTGCCGGCGGGGAAGTGGTTCATATAGCTCTGGCTATCACTTCCTTATGTCCGGTCGTGATGGTCAAGCGGATTAAGGCGTCCCTGTACATACCAGTTGCGTTGCTCTTGGCAGTATGGGTTCGAGTCACTTCTGGGGTGNAACGTTCTGTCACAGTTGGATACACACGCGCTTCAACCGTCCTCCTAAGTACAGTTGAATACACACGTGCTTCACCCGTCCTCCTAATAGAACGTCGCATTTTAACGTATACTCTAAAGGCCAAAATCGTCGTACTAGAAAATGTCAGCGGCTCGTGAAACTGACATACTGTCCCGTTTTCTGTTTTGGGTCCTCTGGTAGGTTAGGATAGGCCACTTTAGTATGACAGTTTCTTGCGTTTAGGGAAATCTTAGGAGGACGGGGTGCGTACATAACGTCTCTACCTGTGACGTATTCTCAGTGACAGTGATCTACGCTTGTTGCTGGGAGTGGCACCACGACCAGGTGAGGGACCGGGCCGCGGGGACACTAAGCCCCGAAATCATCTCAAGATAACCTCAAGATAGCTGACGACCTCTAGGCCTGAGGGAGGAGGAGGAGTCATGTAGGCATGAAGAGGATATCACCGCACAACTATGTGAGATATCACAGACCTAAACACCCCACAGATCACAACCCACAACCCCGACAGTCCACAGATCACAACCCACAACCCCGACAGTCTACAGATCACAACCACAACCCCGACAGTCTACAGATCACAACCCACAACCCCGACAGTCCACAGATCACAACCCACAACCCCGACAGTCTACAGATCACAACCCACAACCCGACAGTCCACAGATCACAACCACAACCCCGACAGTCTACAGATCACAACCCACAACTCTGACAGTTCACAGATCACACCCACAACCCTGACAGTCCACAGATCACAACCCACAACTCTGACAGTTCACAGATCACAACCCACAACCCTGACAGTCCACAGATCACAACCCACAACTCTGACAGTCCACAGATCACAACCCACAACCCTGACAGTTCACAGATCACAACTCACAACCCTGTGACAACCCGCAGACCCGTACACTTCACTGACCGCCATAACTCACCGTAATTATCTCTTTGATCTCTCGCGGTTTCCTAATTCAATTAACTCATTGGGATAATTTATGGTGCGGCTTTAAGGTAAATTAATAATTAATATGCGCGAATTAGTAATTAATACGCACGATTTATGACCCGGTTATCAATTACTGTTGGGAAAAATACGCGAGGTTTACTGAGGGTGAAGTGTCTCTCTTGCTTCCCCTCAAACTGTGTGTGTGTGTACTCACCTATATGTACTCACCTATATGTGTCTGCAGGATCGAGCATTGACTCTTGGATCCCGCCTTTCGAGAATCAGTCGTTACAGCAATGACTCCTATCCCATTTCCATATCATACCTGGTTTTAAATTATGAATAGTATTGGCTTCCACAACCTGTTCCTTAAGTGCATTCCATTTTCCCACTACTCTCACGCTAAAAGAAAACTTCCTAACATCTCTGTGACTCATCTTAGTTTCTAACTTCCATCCATGTCCCCTCGTTCTGTTACTATTCCGTTGAACATTTCGTCTATGTGTGTGTGTCTGTTTCGTCTTCGTGTGTGTGTGTGTGTGTGTGTGTACTCACCTAGTTGTACTCACCTAGTTGTGCTTGCGGGGGTTGAGCTTTGGCTCTTTGGTCCCGCCTCTCAACCGTCAATCAACAGGTGTACAGTTTCCTGAGCCTAATGGGCTCTATCATATCTACACTTGAAACTGTGTATGGAGTCAGCCTCCACCACATCGCTTCCTAATGCATTCCATTTGTCAACCACTCTGTTACTAAAAAAGTTCTTTCTAATATCTCTGTGGCTCATTTGGGCACTCAGTTTCCACCTGTGTCCCCTAGTGCGTGTGCCCCTTGTGTTAAACAGTTTATCTTTATCTACCCAATCAATTTCTCTGAGAATTTTGTAAGTAGTGATCATGTCTTCCCTTACTCTTCTGTCTTCTAGTGTCGTGAGGTGTATGTGTGTGTGTGTGTGTGTGTGTGTGTGTGTGTGTGTGTGTGTGTGTGTAAAATGAGAGGCGCTTCTGTCACTTTCATGTGTTAGCACACTACCATCCAGGCCCCTCAGACTATCTTCACCCCGCAGCCTACTGAGCTACGCGACGGGTCCTGTATTTAACGTATATATAAACTCTCATCCCCAAAATTATTGCACTTAATAGCAACTATTGGTCAAAAACGTACAAAATGAACCGTTGTACCCAAATCAGCCAACGCTTGGTACAATTCATTTTATAGCCGTCACGAGAACAAGCGTCAACCAAAGCTGAACTTTCCTAGGTCTAGTCTAGCTAATATATGTGTACAAAATTAAACGTAAGATGGCGAATATTGGGCCTAGAATTGGACTGGTTAAGTGGTATAATTATAGTGCCACTTGGAGTATGCCAATTATATATATATATATATATATATATATATATATATATATATATATATATATATATATATATATATAATATATAAAGACGTGAGGCTCACATGACGCCTGCAGTGACACGCCTAACCAATGACTGCCATTTTTCAAGGATGCAACACACAATAATTGCCTAACTACCGGATACCTATTTACTACTAGGTGAACAGGACCATGAGATGCAAGGGAGTGTGCCCAAACGTCTCAACCTCCCAGGGGAATCGAACCCTGAATCAATTGACTGAGAGGCGATCGTGCTAGGGTCATTGAGCACGCATATTGCCTGACTGCTTAACGTAATGACCCAATATTTCAGACTTAAATTCATACTGAGAAAGTTTATTTAAAATTAAATTTGGGAAAATATTTTGAATGAATTGTGGAAATAATTCATTCCAGAGACATGCCCATTGTTTGCTAGTACTGTAATAATGTTTTCTCCCAGCACAGGCGTAGAGACGGGCGTTTTATTGATATTAACTCTCCCGCCCGCAGGTCTGAGCGTGGGCGTGGGCGTGGTGTGGTTCGTGTCTGTGATCTCTGAGGAGTATGGCCTGGCCTCGGGTCGCCGAACCAGCTGGGCGGCCATGTACGCTTACCGGTATGGCTGGTCGTTAATGGCAGCCAGTAGTGCTGGCGTGGCTGCCCTCCTGGCTGCCCTTCTCACCGGCCATGCCCACCTGGCCCGCCATGCTCCCATGGTGGCCGGGATGCGAACCCGGTCCAGCAGCAGCACGGAGGAGAGTCTGGCCCGTCCGCTGTTGAGGTGCCGGAGTGAGGGGTGTCTGGGCAGCGGTCCTTCACCTCAGACACCATCAGGACCTACCTCACCTGCGACTCCCGCCGCCACCACCCGCCGCGGGGCTGCCTCCCCCCGCCGCCCCCGCCCCTCCACCACTCGCCCTCCATCGTCGACCTCACTCGACCCTCCGAGGACCACCTGCCGTCCGAACCCCCGCCCTCACGACGCTCCTCCCGCGCCACCATCCTTGCTGACGATGTCACTCGTGACTGCCACATCCATCTGCCGCAGCAGCAACAGCAACAACAACAACAACAACAGCAGCAGCAGCAGCATAAGCAACAGCAGCATAAGCAGCAGCATAAGCAACAACAACAACAGTCAAAGCAGTCACAAACGCAGCAGCAGCAGCAAGGGCGGGGCTGGCCTGTAGAAACTTCTCGAGTGATCATAGAGGCCCCACGTGGAGCTCTAACTCCAGCTGTGCCGCCTCCACCCCTCAGCTCCTCCTCATCCTCCACCTCACCAATAGAGCCGCCTCCACCTGCCCTGCCACCCGCCACCCGCGCCGCGGCGACAGGCGGCCCGCGGCGGGTGGCGGCAGAGTGCGCCGCCAACAGATCAGTGTGCGAGCCACTGCGGCTGCCAGAGTACAACTCCTTCACGACGAGTGACTACAGCCGCACTCTGCCGACGGAGGCCCGCCAGATGGCAGTGTTTGAGAGGCGCTCAGGCCAGCGGTCATCCACCCTCACCCGCTCCTCCACCAAGATATCCTCGGAGGTATGAGACCAAGACGCCGGCAGGAAATGTTCTCGGCGATATTCTTATGATCCCGGCGGCGAGACCTGGGTCTAGGGGCTGGCACCTGCTGACGCTACGTGGGGACCCCTCACCTGCTGACGCTACGTGGGACCCCTCACCTGCTGGCGCTACGTGGGACCCCTCACCTGCTGGCGCTACGTGGGGCCCGCTCACCTGCTGGCACTACGTGGGGCCCGCTCACCTGCTGGCGCTACGTGGGGCCCGCTCACCTGCTGGCACTACGTGGGGCCCGCTCACCTGCTGGCGCTACGTGGGACCCCCTCACCTGCTGGCGCTACGTGGGACCCCCTCACCTGCTGACGCTACGTGGGACCCCCTCACCTGCTGACGCTACGTGGGACCCCCTCACCTGCTGACACTACGTGGGGACCCCTCACCTGCTGACACACGTGGGGACCCCTCACCTGCTGACACAACGTGGGGACCCCTCACCTGCTGACACAACGTGGGACCCCTCACCTGCTGACACAACGTGGGGACCCTTCACCTGCTGACACAACGTGGGGACCCCTCACCTGCTGACACAACGTGGGACCCCTCACCTGCTGACACAACGTGGGACCCCCTCACCTGCTGACACTACGTGGGACCCCTCACCTGCTGACACAACGTGGGACCCCCTCACCTGCCTGACACTA
>WNGS01008507.1:1689285-1718068 GCA_020271785.1 Procambarus virginalis
ACTGCGCCACTGAAGTTTATGCGAGCCAATTTTCGGACTGCTGGGGATATTGTGTGTTTGTCGAGGACTCTAAGGGAACTCCCAGTTGTTGTAGTAGTAATAGTTATAGTGGTGGTAGTGGTGGTAGCAGAAGTAGTGGTAGCACAATGAGGAGACCGAAATGTTTAGACAAAAAGCCAATGAGAAACAAAATTACACCACCACCGAACCTTTCCCCCCATCGTGGAGGGCGTAAGAGATCAGCTGTAAGAGACCTCTTTACAGCTGCCGAGGTCAAATTAGGTCATCAATTCGCAGCCATTAACACCAGCGGCCCCGAGTGAGGGAATACCGTACACGGTATTCACAATAGTTTTGAAATCAACAAAGAACACCAGATGCCTTCACCGTCGAATCTACGGTGCTCTAACAACCATCCCGGCAGTTGACCAGACCACACACTAGAAGGTGAAGGGACGACGACGACGTTTCGGTCCGTCCTGGACCATTCTCAAGTCGATTGTCAATCTTCAGCCACGTTATTGTGACTCATCGCCTGCATCCCAGCAGTTCCTATTACCTAGGCAGTTATAGGACCTAGGCTCCTAGGTCCTATAACATTCAGCGCACCTCAAATTACCACATCAACAATTCCCTACTGAGCTCCCGTAGTAGATTTAGAAGCAACCCATTTAGAATAAAGTTTGTGAATTATTAGGTGTATATAAGTTAAAATAGGATTGTGTGTTTAAATGTAATTTGTTAATTATGCTTTATTTTAGCGTGCTTGCAATGTCAGTTAACGAATGTATAATTATATGTGGTTTTAATTTATAATTCTTTGTAAGCCTACTTCACATAATTATTAAATATTATTCAATATTGATCGTTTGAGGTATATTATACGTCTGTGCTACCTATACACGCCTATTTAATAACGGAATATATATATATATATATATATTATATATATATAAATATATATATATATATATATATATTATATATATATATATATATAAATATATATATATAAAGTGAAAACTCCACACCCCAGAAGGATTCGAACCGAGACAGCCAGAGCACTATGCACATGGCGTACCTGGTTCCTTAACCACTTGACCAACCGTGACTGTACAAAAGTCATTGGTAGCCTCGGCTATATCCCCACGGCCCGACAGCACTCGGTGGTAAGCTTGGGCATAGTTATTTCATCGAATCACCTTATGGGGCCACGTGAGCAATACAAATGCGAACAAGCTCGTACACCACAAAAGAGCTCGCATTTGGAGTGTTAGCAATATATATATATATATATATATATATATATATATATATATATATATATATATATAATATATATATATATATTATATATATATACAGATGGTGATAATTGGTGGTGGTTATGGTGTTATGAGTCTGGTAGAAGAACAGGGGGGGGGGAGGAGAGGGCTGGGCTAATATTGTTTTTCATGGTGGTGTAATGTACGTCGTTTATCATGGGAGCGGAGCGTGGTGGCAGATATTGTATCTCTGGGCGTGCCCACAGTGTCGCTATTGATGGTTATGGCGTAAAATTGCGACGTATTTTGCCGTCGTCTTAGAGCTTATGGATACTGTGAAAGGTAGGGTATGGTGAGCACCGTACGGTGGATGGTGCTGGTGGCCTGGGGCTGGTGGGTGGAAGCTGCTCTCGTAGGTGGGGGGGGGGGTTTGGACGCAGTTTTCATCACAGACTCACAGACGACATTACCATCTTACAGCCAGACCTACAGTGCCTCTGTGGGTCTGGCTGTGAGATGTGGCTGTGAGGAACACATCACCGTGAGTGTAGAACACATCACCGTGTCTAAAGAACACATCACCGTGTCTAAAGAACACATCACAGTGTCTAAAGAACACACCACTTGATATCTGAAGAAAACATTACAGTAAGTGTTCCAAGAACATTCACAGTATTCCTGTAGAACACAGTTACAGTGAGCCACAAGAACACAGTTACAGTGAGCCACAAGAACACAGTTACAGTGAGCTTCAAGAACACAGCCGCATATAAACAGATTCCTGAAACAATCCAATTACCTCATGTCCGACAAAATAAATATAAACGCTCAATTGGATATCAATGTCATGGATACACGAGCATTTTATGAAAGCTGAACGCTTTAAAAAACACAAAAAAGATTATGAAATGTTCGCTGGAATTTTAAACTACTTCTCAAATATTGTGCTCGCTTATATATCTCCGAGCCTTATCAGATTTTGAAAAATATTTTCCTACGCAAATTTTAATTAAGAGGGTCAGTAATATTTGCTTCTGCCTGAACACGTTGTTAAGATAAAAGTGGTTGGGAGCTGGGGGGTGTGGGTGCTGGGGTGTGGGAGCTGGGGGTGTGGGTGCTGGGGGTGTGGGAGCTGGGAGTGTGGGTGCTGGGGGGTGTGGGTGCTGGGGGCGTGGGTGCTTGGAGTGTGGAGCTGGGAGTGTGGGAGCTGGGAGTGTGGGAGCGGAGCGTGTGGGAGATGAAAGTGTGGTCGTTTAACCTCACATAATCTACCTTCACTGTGAGCCACCAACCAGCCAAGGAATACCGCAGAGAATGTTGTCTCTCCTACGAGCTGCGGAAGGGCTGGGAGGTGCAGCGAGGCCGGGAGGTCCACACCAGGACCTTCCATTACTTAATTACTGCTTCAGTGTCTTCCCTGAGAGGCCGCTGCTCACCATCTCTACCTTACACCACAGGACATGACAGGTAAACCTCACTGGTCCACCCATGTCTCTTCTCGCGCCCCCAAATTAACACGTTCACACCTGTCCAGGCGCTCATTTGCGTACCGACACAGATGTGTGTGTTACTATTGTCGATTCATCAAGAGTATCAGGTATGTTGTGACTATGTCTCGTATTTTACTTTTCTCCAGTGTCGGGAGGAACAGTTCCCTCAGCCTTTCACGGCTAGTTTTGTAGCATATCTCTGCACAGTAATTTGTTTCTTGTGCCGAGTTTCTCTCCTTGAAACTCGTGTTTCAATTCTTCCTTCGTGATCTGACACTCACATTTTTCCTCACGTGTAATTTTCGTGTTTTAAAACACACACACACACACACACCACACACACACACACACACACACACACACACACACACACACACACACATATATATATATATATATACACGGAGGCGGAGAGCGGAAGACTCACCACAGACCCTCTCGTGCCTCCAGCATATTTAGTCATGCTTATAATTCCTCCCCCAAAAATCTTACGATGTTTCAATGTCTTTAATTATCGAGGTTCTATGACGCATTTCTGTGTTTCAGACATTTTACCTCCCGACCCGAATACATTCTATACCTTTTTTTTTTTTGGGGGGGGGTGTTGTATTTGTTTTAAGCCAATCGTGTTTAAATTTAGAGACAGAGAAAAAGATTTTTTTTTCCCAATACTCCGATACAGCGTATTTTATGGGTGCATTTCTATTTTCCGGAGGTCAAAGGTCATTCAGGGTTGTCGATCCCCCAAACCAGGTATCGGACAGGTCTGATAGTAAAAATTGATTAGAAGAATATTAATTTTTACGGGCGCCCCCATCCCCCCTTCATCCTCCCCCCCCCTGCCCCTCCCCTCAAACACCTATTCCATCTCCCCATCGGTGCTAGCGGAGTGAAGGGGGGAGGAAGGGGGAGGGGGAGGGGGGGGAGAACGTACCCCCTCGCAAATATCGGATTTTCTTGTTTTATTTACCTGTGTTATTCAGATGTAGGAAGCTAGTGGTTTTTTATATGCATTTTACTGTGAACCGAGAGAACTTGTGTACATGGTGTAGGGCAATGGTGCTGAGGGAGGGTGGCACAGGTGTGTGGGGGTTGCAGGTGTGTGTGTGGGTTGCAGGTGTGTGTGTGGGGTTGCAGGTGTGTGTGTGGGGTTGCAGGTGGGTGGGCAGTGGCAGTCAATATCGGGTGTGAGGACGACAAAGCTTGGTGCACCATTACCCCTGCAGAAGCTACACAAGTTCACATAATATAATCCATCTTGAGGCTCCACGACCCTTAGCGGCACCGCCCTGCTCAACTCTGCAGGGGACTGTAAGGGTTGTTATAGATTCAGCTACTCGGAACAAGTTCCAAGTAGCACGGGCTATAGTGAGCTCGTAACTTACCTGGCACAGGAGCTGGGCAAGAAGCACGGGCTATGGTGAGCCTCGTGGACAGGAGATGTCTCCCGTGTGTACTGTAAGGTTGTTGTTGTTATAGATTCAGCTACTCGGAACAAGTTCCAAGTAGCACGGGCTATAGTGAGCCCGTAACTTACCTGCACAGGAGCTGGGCAAGAAGCACGGCTATGGTGAGCCTCGTGGACAGGAGATGTCTCCCGTGTGGACTGTAGGGGGTGACGCTCTCCTCAACTATATTGGGTGAGGTGGGGCTGGGAGGGGTGAGGTGGTGCTGGGCAGGAGAAACATGAGGCCAGGGATGAGGCGAGGTAGCATACATTAGGCCAATCGCCCCCCCACACTCACTCTCTGGGTCACGCGCATCCTAACTCATTATAACTTTTCTCGCTTCCCCAACCTCTTCCTCACTCTACCTCACGCTTCCCCTCACTGTCCCTCACGCTCCAGTAAGCAAGTGGAGGGAAACATAAGACACTACCCACTCCAGAGTTTTTACGGCTATTCATGCCCGTGCCACCTCTTGGGTGACTTAATCTTTATCAATCAATCATCCAGAGTTTAAACAGCAGGTATATCAGGAAACATACTCGGGGGTCTTGAAANGTGACAACTTTGTGTACGAGAGCACTATGCACCTGGTCTTTGCAAGCTTGGAGTGTTCTCTTTTGACTGCTTCAGTGTGGTGGTGTGTTACTTCGCAGAGAGAGAGAGAGAGAGAGAGAGAGAGAGAGAGGAGAGAGAGAGAGAGAGAGGAGGAGAGAGAGAGAGAGAGAGAGAAGAGAGATAGAGGAGAGAGAGAGAGATGGGGTGGACACACCAGATACAATATAGGGATAATATGACAGATACAAAGACAGAAATCTAGATATACTGACAAACACTCAGACACATAAAACAGCGACAATACAAAATAATGACGATACAAATACAAAAATAGTGACAATACAAAATAGTGAAATACATAGAGACAAAAATACAGACAACACGTAGAGAGGACAAACATAGGTAGCCACAAAGGGAGTGAGATTACCGGGAGGGAGAGAGAGAGAGGTACACAGAGTGACACAGAGGGACACAGAGGGACACAGAGGGACACAGAGAAACACTAAGGGTCAAACCAACAGACAGCCAGGGAGGCGGGACCGACAAAGAGACAGTCAGCCATCAATACGGACACAATAGCACAGGGAGGGACGGGGCGGGGGTGATCCCAAATATTGGAGACCCCCTTCAGTACAACCTGTAATGTTGTGGTGTGGGGTTGTGGTGCACGTGTGGAGAGGGGAGGGGTGGGGGGAGGGGTAGCTACTACAGGACCAATACCAGTATCGGTATGGAGACAGTTAGCCACAATTGGTACGTGGGGGAGGCAAGCCAGTCCTCGTGGAGACCACTCTCGTCAGGCGCCAGGCTTCCAAACTGATGCCGTAAGCATTATTGGTGAGAGAGGTAGCAAGCAAGCAACTAGCGAGCGATTGCAACAGTCACAACCAAGCTGAGAGTGATTGCAACAATGGCAAGCAAGCTGAGTGATTGCAACAGTGGCAAGCAAGCTGAGAATGATTGAAACAGTGGCAAGCAAGCTGAGAGTGATTGCAACAGAGGCAAGCAAGCTGAGAGTGATTGCAACAATGGCAAGCACGCTGAGTGATTGCAGCAGTGGCAAGCAAGCTGTGTGATTGCAATAGTGGCAAGCAAGCTGAGATTGATTGCAACAGTGGCACGCAAGCTGAGAGTGATTGCAACAGTGGCAAGCACGCTGAGTGATTGCAACAGTGGCAAGCACGCTGAGTGATTGCAACAGTGGCAAGCAAGCTGAGTGATTGCAACAGTGGCAAGCACGCTGAGTGATTGCAACAGTGGCAAGCACGCTGAGTGATTGCAACTGTGGCTAGCAAGCTGAGTGATTGCAACAATGGCAAGCAAGCTGAGAATGACTGAAACAGTGGCAAGCAAGCTGAGAGTGATTGCAACAGTGGCAAGCAAGCTGAGTGATTGCAACTGTGGCTAGCAAGCTGAGTGATTGCAACAATGGCAAGCAAGCTGAGAGTGATTGCAACAGTGGCAAGCAAGCTGAGAGTGATTGCAACAGAGGCAAGCAAGCTGAGAGTGATTGCAACAGTGGCAACCAAGCTGAGAGTGATTGCAACAGAGGCAAGCAAGCTGAGAGTGATTGCAACAGTGGCAAGCAAGCTGAGTGATTGCAACAGTGGCAAGCAAGCTGAGAGTGATTGCAACAGTGGCAAGCAAGCTGAGAGTGATTGCAACAGTGGCAAGCAAGCTGAGAATGATTGCAACAGTGGCAAGCAAGCTGAGAATGATTGCAACAGTGGCAAGCAAGCTGAGTGATTGCAACAGTGGCAAGCAAGCTGAGTGGCTGCAATAGCAACAGTGGGTGGTATTGGGCAGGTGATTGTCTCCCCTGAAACAATTGCTTTCCCATCAAGGCCACGCAAAATTGCTTGCTGTGGCCGCTCGCCTAATATATCCCCGGGCGGCACACACACACACACACACACACACACACACACACACACACACACACACACACACACACACACACACACACACACACACACACACACACACACACGGGACCAAAGAGCCAAAGCTCAACCCCCGCAAGCACAACTAAGTGAGTACACTTGGGGGCTTCGCGGCTGAGTGGACAGCACTCGGGGGTCGTAGTCCTAATTGCCCGGGTTCCAATCCCGGCGGAGGCGGAAACAAATGGGCAGAGTTTCTTTCACCCTAATGCGTCTGTTCACCTACCAGTAAATAGGTACCTGGGACTTAGACAGCTGCTACAGGCTGTTTCCTGGGGATGTGTGTGTGTGTTAGAGAGAAATATATGTAGTAGACATAACAGAGGAAAAGTAGATTGATGAGATAGGCGGGGTCCAGGAGCTCGATTCTGTGGACACAAATAGTAAATACACACACACAATTATACAAATTATCTCCTTCCTCTACAAACATACGCACTGTAGTGTGTGTTTCTCCAAGTCAAGCACAGCTACTTCACACAATGGCTGTACAGTATTTATTATGCATACATGTATATTTTAGTGTTTGCCATACGAACAGAAATCATTTCGTTATGAACACACACACAATATATATATATATATATATATATATATATATATATATATATATATATATATATATATATTGTGTGTGTGTGTATATGTGTATATATATATATATATATATATATATATATATATATATATATATATATATATATATATATATATAAGTCTGTCTCTGTGTCCCCTCCCTCCCAATCTCCAATTTTTCTCTCCCAGTGGGTAAGACATGCTTGAGTAAATTGGAATCAACATTATTCCATGACGAATCAACATTATCCATGATGAATCAACATTATCCATGATGAATCAACATTATCCATGATGAATCAACAATATCCATGATGAATCAACATTATCCATGATGAATCAACATTATCCATGATGAATCAACATTATCCATGATGAATCAACATTATCCATGATGAATCAATGTCGACATTTTTTGTTATTAACACATTTAGGCATATCTGCATTTGTGCAGCTGCCCTAGACTATATGAAGTGGAGTACAGTGTGTCAAAAAGCTAACTACGTGATGCTAAAAAATCCTCATCACACAGGATGGTTAGTCATACAGAGGCATGTGATAGGCAGTCTGCACTGGAAGACTCTGGGTGCATTATGAGGATATCATCAACACAAGAGTGAATAAGGTAGCAATGATACTAAAAGTTCCCATCTCGCAGGATGGTTAGTCATACAGGGCCATATGTTTAGTAGCCTGCACTGGCAAATTTTGGGACGCTATGAGGATATCTTCAAGAATACGGGAGTGAATAAAGTAATTGCAAAGCTCCAGGTTATATAGCAAACAATTGCTCAAGAGTCTATGGACAATGGAACCCACATTTCAGAAATAACGAGAGTCGTTGGTTGCCGCAACAGAAGCCAATCCTACTTAATTAAGGAGTGGGGGAAGGGGGGGTTGAGGGACGACCCCACGTACAGTATGACACTATACACACTCGCTATACACTCACACTTCACCATGGAAGGTTGTGTGAGGCTATCCGCAAGCATCTGGTCTCCAGCCTCGAACTACACACTTCCTTTCGTATTTAATCATATTGGGTGTACTTTACCTTTGCGTAACATTCAAAGCTTCACACCTGTAGCCCTAAAGGTCTTGTCTAGGTCCTAGGCATCCTCCCCCCCCCACACACACCTTACCTTACCTTGAGGTTACTTTGAGGTGTTTCCGGGGCTTAGCGTCCCCGCGGCCCGGTCGTCGACCAGGCCTCCTGGTTGATCAGGTATCCTTTGGAGGTGCTTATCCAGTTCTCTCTCGAACACCGTGAGACAGTGTTCACACACACACATAGCACACCAAATCTCGACTGGAAGGGATATAGTTTAGGCGAAGCGGTTCCGTGAGTGGCAGCGAAGTTGTGGAGACGCGAAACACCTTCACTATTGGCTCGAATCGGAAATAGCGATAGTTTCCTGTGGGACAGTCGAGCGCTCGAACCTTTCAAAGGTAATGCGATCACCCAGGAAGAGTTAATTAGCCCCGGGGTCTAAACTTGGACGGACTGTAACAATGGTTGAAGCCAGGGGTGGGGGGGGGAGGGTCACCTCTGATGACTGAACCGATGCTGGGTTACAAATTGAGAGAGAGAGAGAGAAGAGAGAGCAGAGAGAGAGAGAGAGAGAGAGAGAGAGAGAGAGAGAGAGGAGAGAGAGAGAGGAGAGAGAGAGACAGACAGAAACAGAGAGGTAAAAAATAAGAGCTATCAATTAATTTCCCTGGTTCTAAAGGACAGCAATTCACTATCGCCAGAATGTGAGGATTCAGGCGAAAATTGCTCGAACTGTGGCAACACTGCAGAGAGTATACATGAAATATACATCACTGCAGAGATATACATGTATATACATCACTACAGAGATTATTATGTATACACATGACTGCAGAGAGTATACATGTGCTTACAACACTGCAGAGAGTATAGATGTGCTTACAACACTGCACAGAGTATACATATACTTATAATACATGTGTGTATCTATGTGACCAACAAGAGAGCTTCCAAGAGTGTTGGGTGAGGATTGTATTCTTGGTACTCGCGTGTTCCTAACTGGTGTTCAGTCTGTGATCCTGTCTGTCTCTTTGTATGTCTGTCTCCGTGTATCTGTCTGTCTCGCATTTCAGATCCAATCTTCTCCTTCCCTCCCCCCCCCCACCCACCTCCCACCTCCCTTCTCTTGCTCTTTGTATGCAAACTGCCTGGTAATGAAGCCATCCGTTCAATGTACCTTTCCGATATCCAATAAGCTGGTGGATAGAGGACATGTTCATGCCGTATTGTCTTCTTCTGTCCCTATCCCGGTCCTAGCCCCCCCTCATCCTATCCCGACCCTAACACCCTTATCCTATCCCTAGTTCCCTTATACTAGCAACAAGTCTCCCTATCCTGAGACAAGAGGTGGTATAGGGCTCAGTCTTGACACCATGCCCAGTCTCCTATCCTTTTACTATCCATCCCCTCTCAGTCCCCAGCGTCTGACCCTATCCATCCCTTTTTGCATCCCATTGACACTATCCCCCCCCCTTCTTCATACCCTGGTAGCTTGCACAAGCTTGCCTATCCTATCTATACCTTCTCTATCCTTACACTAACAGTCTCTCCACCAGTACCATTCTACTCGACTGAGGCCTTGAAGACGGTACTATTCTGCTACTGTCACCTGTACTCCTCTCACTACCTTCACTACTAACTGTACTAGTGCACAGTACACAGTGTTTGACCAATATATATATCACCACAGTTTGTAAGATAAATGTGTTTCAATATCTCTCTCAAAATGTAAGTTTGATTTACACTGCAGGACACCTCGTCAGCCACCACCCGGAATTGTGACTGTTTCTAAGTGTTGCTGAGAAGAAAACCCTCTCTGTCTGTCTGTTTACATCTGTCCTATCTGTCTCTTTTTGTTTGTAAAACCTCTAGATTTTACAGTGCAGGCCTACAGTGTACATCATAGGCCCACAGAGTACAGCATAGGACTTCAGCACAGAACATAACATAGATCATAGCATAACATAGATCATAGCATAACATAGATCATAGCATAACATAGATCATAGCATAACATAGATCATAGCACAGATCGCATAGCATAGCATAGATCATAGCATAGCATAGATCATAGCATAACATAGATCATAGCATAGCATAGATCATAGCATAGCATAGATCATAGCATACGATGTCATACAATAACATCGTATATCATTGCATCGAACAGCATAGATCTACAATAAAAGCTGAGTTTTCCTATATGTTAACAAGGATTAACATGAGCCGGGGATAGAGATATAGAAGGCTATGAATGGTTTGGTGTTGACTAAGGTAAACTCAGTATACATACATCGAGAACATAGGGTTTACCTCTGCGTGTATACAGGTCCTTGTTCTGATTATCAACATGTTCAACCACGAGGCAATACATAATTCAGAAAATAAAGTTTAAAATAAAGTAATAAAGAAAATGAAGTTTGAAGATGTGTATGGAACGTCTAAATAAAACGAGGGAAATTAATTAATTGCATGATGAAATTAAATAAAATGACAGATAAGAGCAGTGATGCTGATGACCCCAACATTGATTGGATCACTATCAACACTGATTGACAGCATCATCATCATCATTATCACCACCGCTATCATTACCTCGTTACGCTCTCTCACGCGAGGGCTGCTCTTGGAGCTCTGTGAGGGGAACACGGTGGTTCTCAAGGCCATTAGCCTCCCCTTTTATTGCTGGGGATCTGTGGCTGTTTGCTTAGGTGAGTGAATTCACCTACTTGTGCTTGCCGGGGTCGAGCTCTGCTCTTTCGCCCCGCCTCTCAACTGTTTCCTAACTACTACTACTATTTTTTTTCAACACCACACACACACACACACCCTAGGAAGCAGCCCGTGACAGCTGACTAACTCCCAGGTACCTATTTACTGCTAGGTAACAGAGGCATAGGGTAAAAGAAACTCTCCCCATTGTTTCTCGCCGGCGCCCTGGATCGTACCCGGGACCACAGGATCACGTGTCCAGCGTGCTGTCCGCTCGGCCACCGGTCCCCTCGGCGTGGTGAGTGACGGGTGTGTGGCGACGCCATATGCCGTTGCATCGCCGTTGAGGTGCAATGGGAACGATTGAGCAGAGGTGCAATAGGAACGCTGAGAGAGAGCTATCAACATCAAGGGCCCAAGACTTTTCAACACTCTCCCTCTACACATAAGAGGCCATAAGTAGCCGAGCTCTCGGGTGTTCAAGAGAGAGAACTTGATAAAACACCTTCAGAGGATACCTGATCAACCCGGCTGTGATTCACACGTCAAGCTACGAACAGCCGCGTCTAACAGCCTGGTTGAGCAGACCACCATCCAGGAGGGGACGTTGACCCTGGCAACCAACTAATGGTAACCACGCAAACACATACAATGTAAATAATTCTGTGTTTAAACACCATGTATGTATGGTACTTCTCAACATGTATGTATACCTGGGTGAACATGTATACCTGGAGTACAATGTTCTCCGTCACATCCTACACTGAACACCGTGTACCAACTACACATGGCAGGAAACTGGTATACAGTTCACAGTCAGCTTCACATGTTTAATTCCAAACAAATTTCACAAAACGGCACCGTTTTGGCTGAAGAGAAAAATCTGTACAGTATAAAAAAAAACTTCTAAAGACTTAAATTACAAAATATAAATCTTGCATTTTTTCGTGTTGAAATAAACTGGCAAAATAATAATGAGACATATAGACATAGTTTGAATATATAGACTAAATATAACACGAACATAAGAGTAATCTGCAGCTTCTATGAATTACCAGAATGATATCGAACACAAAGTCTAACTGTAAAATGTAACTGTTAATACGAGCTAAGCGCCATAAAGCGCTTCAGGAGCGAAACAGATCATGAACTCGACAGGTATAGAACACATATCTAATTGCAACAGTTTTTTGGAGTCCCTTGTCAATAAGCAATCTCTTTGTGACACCAATTCCATAATAATATGTTTCCCAGCGTTCCCAGCTAGCTGGTGGTTACAGTCTACTGGTTTCACCTTCAGGCGTTTTATTGTCTTAGTCTAGTGTCAATATTTCTAGCAAGGCCCGAGCGTCTAAGTGAGGAGTCAGTGGCTGGGTAGAGCACTCAGGTTGTTAGGTAAGAACGTGATTATCTTTACTCAATGAGGTAGCAGAGCCTTGTTAAGTATTTGTTGAGTGTAGGTGTGTATATCTTGCCAGGCAGCAAGTGTGGGTGTGTATATCTTGCCAGGCAGCAAGTGTAGGTGTGTATATCTTGCCAGGCAGCAAGTGTAGGTGTGTATATCTTGCCAGGCAGCAAGTGTGGGTGTGTATATCTTGCCAGGCAGCAAGTGTGGGTGTGTATATCTTGCCAGGCAGCAAGTGTAGGTGTGTATATCTTGCCAGGCAGCAAGTGTAGGTGTGTATATCTTGCCAGGCAGCAAGTGTGGGTGTGTATATCTTGCCAGGCAGCAAGTGTGGGTGTGTATATCTTGCCAGGCAGCAAGTGTAGGTGTGTATATCTTGCCGGGCAGCAAGTGTAGGTGTGTATATCTTGCCGGGCAGCAAGTGTAGGTGTGTACATCTTGCCGGGCAGCAAGTGTAGGTGTGTATATCTTGCCAGGCAGCAAGTGTAGGTGTGTATATCTTGCCAGGCAGCAAGTGTAGGTGTGTATATCTTGCCAGGCAGCAAGTGTCAAGATGACAAAATACACTCAGAATAGCATTTACTCTCCGAGAACATAAACAAAAAATTCACAAGAGAGCCTTACAGGACATGACAGACGTTTTCAGAATATATTAATGAATTCTCTGCCTTCTTTAATAATTTGTAATAGCAGTAGTAGTAGTAGCAGCAGTCGTATATTATTAATCGTAATAGTAGTAGTAGTAGTAGCTGAAGGGAAAGCAGTAGTCTTACTATAAGTATTTGTAGAAGTATTATTACAAGAAATAGTAGTCGTAGTAACAGTAAGAAGTTCATAATGAACTCGTTCCTATGAAATTGCATAATAGTGGCTTTAGGCATTGTATGTACTAGCTCTATCTATAAATCCATCAATTTATGTAAAATCACTTGTATGTATGTACCTTACCTGAATAAACATTTATTTATTTATTTATTTAAATGTACAGGCATTGTTTTCAGCAAGTGGAGGCTGGGGAGATCAGTCCCTTCTGCTGCTCTCCTTTCCTAAGCTCATCTGTTTATATAAAAGCTACAGTAGCACCCGGGTAAACATGCCCTTGCGGGTCTTAACTCGCCGTATTCCGCTGTTTCCTTCCCTCCGTGCCTACCTACCTTCCCTCCGTGCCTGCAGGCGTGCTTGCCGTGCCACCGACACACACAAACAAGTGGTGGTTGCCGGGATAATAAAGGCCGCGTGTCGGAGGTCATTCCCAGCCTGCTACAGCTCAGGTATTAAAACGTCAGGTATTTGTATTTCCTTCTAATGTATTATTCACCAGTCTTCCTGCTCCCTCGGAGTGTTCACGCTTGCTCTTTGGTCTTCCCTGGCGGCCTCCCACTCTCTGTTTGTCTGTCTAACGCGTTCTAGTACCGATATATTTTTGTTGTTGAGTCCACCACAGCGACGTATTTAAGGGGTTGTTGAGTGGCGTTGTTTAAGCGACTCTCGCTCGCTTCAATCTAAACTCTTTCACTCGCTTATTTCATAATATTTATATGTTTCTACGTTGAACCGATTTTCCCTGCGAACAGTATTTCACAACGTTTACCAGAGAACGAGAACGCTGCGTTTAAGTGTATTTCAACTCTGTTTGCTAGAGTAGTTCAAGGCTGTTCGAAAGACAGTTTCCGTTGTAAATTATTTGAACGCTGTTTTTATGAGCTCTCAACTGTTTTTATATATTTAAACGTTCTCATAATATATTGGCGTTGTTCTGTCGCCACGTCCGGTCTCATCAAAAATGATATTAATAAAACAATAAGAAATATTAATAATAATAATAAAAGAATAACAATAGTAAAAATAATGAGATTTCCTTATTGATACATCACGTTATTATAAATTCCAGTGAATAATAATAATAATAAAACTATGTTCAAAGTTCAAATTCAATGTCAAATACAAATTTGCCATTGAAAAATGTATCTGGGTATCCCTTGGCTGGGTATCCCTTGGTTGGGTATCCCTTGGCTGGGTATCCCTTGGCTGGGTATCCCTTGGTTGGGTATCCCTTGGCTGGGTATCCCTTGGTTGGGTATCCCTTGGCTGGGTATCCCTTGGCTGGGTATCCCTTGGCTGGGTATCCCTTGGCTGGGTATCCCTTGGCTGGGTATCCCTTGGCTGGGTATCCCTTGGTTGGGTATCCCTTGGCTGGGTATCCCTTGGCTGGGTATCCCTTGGCTGGGTATCCCTTGGTTGGGTATCCCTTGGCTGGGTATCCCTTGGCTGGGTATCCCTTGGTTGGGTATCCCTTGGCTGGGTATCCCTTGGCTGGGTATCCCTTGGCTGGGTATCCCTTGGCTGGGTATCCCTCAGTGCAGCTCCCTTCTCTCTCACATATTGGCTACATATATTGTTTGTTGTGTCAGGGGCCCAGTTCTGTTCCATGTATGTCGATCCCTTCTGTCCGATGCATAGCCAATTGGCGACCACTTCCTTTTCCTTCCCTCCCTTCCCTGTTCTTATCTAATTCTCCTTCTCCCTCTCTCCGTACATTTTCGCTGCTTTTACTCTCCCAAATATCTTGTGAAGGTCACTTCACTCGGAGGCGTCTGGCATATGTTCCCGTTGCCAACGGCTGGCTGATGGAGCCGTTGTCTCCACACTGGCAATAACGGCGAATGGGGCGCTGCATTCATCTTTGTAGCTTGCAATCACAACCCCCCCGAAGCATGTTGTATGATTGGAAACACTTGTTGCTCGGATGTAAACTCATCATGGAGTACTCACCTAGTTGTATTCACCTGATTGAGATTGTAGGGTCGAGCATCTGCTCTTAAGCGCTGCCTTTCGACCGTCATTAGTTCAGTGACTCTTTCCCCCCCCCTCACTTGTCTTTATCATATTTACATATATATTTGTGTATCGAAATGGCCTTTGACACGTTCCTCATCTAGTCCGTTCCTCTTATTTACGACTCTTAGACTGAACACGTTCTTTCCGACGTGTCTGTGACTCAGTTGGGTTTTCAGTCTCCAATTATGTCCTCTCGTTCTTATGTTCCTTAATTTGAAAATTGCTTCTTTATCTACTTTGTGTATCACAGGGGCGGCAGAGGTAGGTGTGTGTGTGTGTGTGTGTGTGTGTGTGTGTGTGTGTGTGTGTGTGTGTGTGTGTGTGTGTGTGTGTGTGTGTGTGTGTGTGTCACAGGGGTGGCAGGCCGTGAGAGTATGGCCAGTCTGGTCAGGAGGAGGATGAATGTGTTAAGCCACACAATAAAACCGCCAAGAGCCTTGTTGGATGAGACGGCGGCGATGTTATCCTCGGCCGGCTGGGCTTGCTCCCCCCCCCCACCTGCACCCCACACCCCCACCAGCACCCCACACCACATACACCCACACCTGACCAAAGAGCCGAAGCCCAACCCCCACAAGCACCACTAGGTGGGTACACATCTACATACATGCACGCTACACCCCCACATACACTCCCCACCCCACACCCCAACCCGGTGACGCCCACACCTTGCCTTACAATTCTAACAAGTGACGTACTAAACACTAGGCTTGAGCTGGCTCGTGATCCCTTGCATCTCAGCCCACTCCTCAAATGCTTATAGATGCATGAAGAACGAAGCAGTGTAGCTGGGAACAGTTTTCCGGAGCTCTGAGAGTATACCTTGGGGTGAGTGTACGGATTTTGACACTTCAAATTTATCACCAGGTCCTTTTCTCACGCTAAAAGAACTTCCTTTCATCCTAAACCTGCTTCCAACGTAAGGAACATTGTGCTGCGCCTTACCTGGTTGATGGGGTTCTGGAATGCAAGAATATTTAAACATTTTTTCCTTCATATCACATACAGCCTTCACTTCATATCTGAACTCAAAATCTCACTAATACCCTTCGTCTTCTCGATGCAAGACTCGTCTTTCGACAGACCAATACAGTTGGCAGTACTGTGGTTCACATTGCTCCTCCAGCTGTCAATGTAACTCTTTGTTTCCTGTAGCACTCGCCCTCTCCAATACTAATCGCCGTACTCTTAATTACACACTAAAGGCACACAGAGGAAGTGTTGAAGTGTTGCAGACACAAGCAATACTCTATTCTGTGTTGTCAGGTCTTCTTAAAGTAATGTTTCCTGCCTCTGCTCTTCTCAGACGACGTCTTGTATCGGCTCTCATGCCCAACATGACCAATATGAACCTTGGTCATGTTGCTGGCTTATTGCTATTGACTCTTACCTCTCACAGTATATAGGTAAACGATCATATCAAGGCGGCAGATAGATACAGGAAGGAGAAGCCAGCCGGTTGCAAACGGGAGTATGAAAGAATAAAGGAATATTTTTAAACAATTGGAGTGAGAAAAAAAAAGAGAAGCGAGGAACATGTCTAGGACATGACGGAACATGTCACCCACAAGTACTGACGTCACAACACATACATCTCAACATTATGAGACAAGAAAGCAGAGTACAATAACCCTTCAAGTCGCGGAAGAGAAGACGCAGGAATGCCTGGAAAAGGGGAAGTGAGAGCAGGACAAGTGGAGGAACCCTAAGACAATACAAGGAACGAAGCACTGAACCAAGAATCAGAGAAGAAGCGTCGAGGTAATATAACAGTGCTTCAGCATCCAAAGTAAGACTACAATACCACACACACACACACACACACACGCGCACACACACACACACACACAATGTTTATCTGTACATCAGATGATTGACAATTGAGAGGCGGGATGAAAGAGCCAGAGCTCAACCCCCGTTATCACAATTAGGTGAGTACAACTAGGTGAGTACACACATTCTGCTTCTGGTGTGTGTGTGTGTGTGTGTGTGTGTGTGTGTGTGTGTGTGTGTGTGTGTGTGTGTGTGTGTGTGTGTGTAAAGTCACCATCTATTCACAGGGTCACCAGTCTATCCAGAGACACCAACCCTCCCCCACAGCCACCAACCCTCCCACACAGCCACCAACCCTCCCACACAGCCACCAACCCTCCCACACAGCCACCAACCCTCCCACACAGTCACCAAGCCTCCCACACAGCCACCAACCCTCCCACACAGTCACCAACCCTCCCACACAGCCACCAACCCTCCCACACAGCCACCAACCCTCCCACACAGCCACCAACCCTCCCACACAGTCACCAACCCTCCCACACAGTCACCAACCCTCCCACACAGTCACCAACCCTCCCACACAGTCACCAACTCTATATTTCGAACAGTCAAACTGCGCCACTGAAGTTTATGCGAGCCAATTTCGGACTGCTGGGGATATTGTGTGTTTGTCGAGGACTCTAAAGGGACCCCCAGTTGTTGTAGTAGCAATAGTTATAGTGGTGGTAGTGGTGGTAGCAGAAGTAGTGGTAGCACAATGAGGAGACCGAAATGTTTAGACAAAAAGTCAATGAGAAACAAAATTACACCACCACCGAACCTTTTCCACCTCCATCATGGAGGTCGTAAGAGATCAGCTGTAAGAGACCTCTTTACAGCTGCCGAGGTCAGATTAGGTCATCAATTCGCAGCCATTAACACCAGCGGCCCCGAGTGAGGGAATACCATACACGGTATTCACAATAGTTTTGAAATCAACAAAGAACACCAGATACCTTCACCGTCGAATCTACGGTGCTCTAACAACCATCCCAGCAGTTGACCAGATCACACACTAGAAGGTGAAGGGACGACGACGACGTTTCGGTCCGTCCTGGACCATTCTCAAGTCGATTGTGAATCTTCAGCCACGTTATTGTGACTCATCGCCTGCATCCCAGCAGTTCCTATTACCTAGGCAGTTATAGGACCTAGGCTCCTAGGTCCTATAACATTCAGCGCACCTCAAATTACCACATCAACAATTCCCTACTGATGTTGACCAGACCACACACTAGAAGTTGAAGGGACGACGACATTTCGGTCCGTACAACTAGGACCGAAACGTCGTCGTCCCTTCAACTTCTAGTGTGTGGTCTGGTCAACATACTTCAGCCACATTATTGTGACTCATCGCCTGAATTCCCTACTGAGCTCCCGTAGTAGATTTAAAAGCTAACCTATTTAGAATAAAGTTTTGTGAATTATTAGTTGTGTATATAAGTTAAAATAGGATTGTGTGTTTAAATGTAATTTTGTTAATTATGCTTTATTTTAGCGTGCTTGCAATATCAGTTAACGAATGTATAATTATATGTGGTTTTAATTTATAATTCTTTGTAAGCCTACTTCACATAATTATTAAATATTATTCAATATTGATCGTTTGAGGTATATTATACGTCTGTGCTACCTATACACGCCTATTTAATAACGGAATATATATATATATATATATATATATATATATATATATATATATATATATATATATATATATATATATATATATATATATATATATATATATATATATATATATATATATATATATATATATATATATATATATATATATATATATATATATATATATATATATATATATATATATATATATATATATATATATATATATATATATATATATATATATATATATATATATATATATATATATATAAAGTGAAAACTCCACACCCCAGAAGGATTCGAACCGAGACAGCCAGGAGCACTATGCACATGGCGTACCTGGTTCCTTAACCACTTGACCAACCGTGACTGTACAAAAGTCATTGGTAGCCTCGGCTATATCCCCAACGACCCGACAGCACTCGGTGGTAAGCTTGGGCATAATTATTTCATCGAATCACCTCACCTTATGGGCCATGTGAACAACACAAATGCGAACAAGCTCGTACACCACAAAAAGAGCTCGCATTTGGAGTGTTAGCATATATATATATATATATATATATATATATATATATATATATATATATATATATATATATATATATATATATATATATACAGATGGTGATAATTGGTGGTGGTTATGGTGTTATGAGTCTGGTAGAAGAACAGGGGGGGGGAGGAGAGGGCTTGGCTAATATTGTTTTTCATGGTGGTGTAATGTACGTCGTTTATCATGGGAGCGGAGCGTGGTGGCAGATATTGTATCTCTGGGCGTGCCCACAGTGTCGCTATTGATGGTTATGGCGTAAAATTGCGACGTATTTTGCCGTCGTCTTAGAGCTTATGGATACTGTGAAAGGTAGGGTATGGTGAGCACCGTACGGTGGATGGTGCTGGTGGCCTGGGGCTGGTGGGTGGAAACTGCTCTCGTAGGGGGGGTTTGGACGCAGTTTTCACCACAGACTCACAGACGACATTATCATCTTACAGTCAGACCTACAATGCCTCTGTGGGTCTGGCTGTGAGATGTGGCTGTGAATAACACATCACCGTGTGTGAACAACATATCACCGTGTCTAAAGAACACATCACAGTGTCTAAAGAACACATCACAGTGTCTAAAGAACACACCACTTGATATCTGAAGAAAACATTACAGTAAGTGTTCCAAGAACATTCACAGTATTCCTGTAGAACACAGTTACAGTGAGCTACAAGAACACAGTTACAGTGAGCCACAAGAACACAGTTACAGTGAGCTTCAAGAACACAGCCGCATATAAACAGATTCCTGAAACAATCCAATTACCTCATGTCCGACAAAATAAATATAAACGCTCAATTGGATATCAATGTCATGGATACACGAGCATTTTATGAAAGCTGAACGCTTTAAAAAACACAAAAAGATTATGAAATGTTCGCTGGAATTTTAAACTACTTCTCAAATATTGTGCTCGCTTATATATCTCCGAGCCTTATCAGATTTTGAAAAATATTTTTCCTACGCAAATTTTAATTAAGAGGGTCAGTAATATTTGCTTCTGCCTGAACACGTTGTTAAGATAAAAGTGGTTGGGAGCTGGGGGTGTGGGTGCTGGGGGCGTGGGTGCTGGGAGTGTGGGTGCTGGGAGTGTGGGTGCTGGGAGTGTGGGAGCTGGGAGTGTGGTAGATGAAAGTGTGGTCGTTTAACCTCACATAATCTACCTTCACTGTGAGCCACCAACCAGCCAAGGAATACCGCAGAGAATGTTGTCTCTCCTACGAGCTGGGGAAGGGCTGGGAGGTGCAGCGAGGCTGGGAGGTCCACACCAGGACCTTCCATTACTTAATTACTGCTTCAGTGTCTCCCCTGAGAGGCCGCTGCTCCCCATCTCTACCTTACACCACAGGACATGACAGGTAAACCTCACCTGGTCCACCCTTGTCTCTTCTCGCGCCCCCAAATTAACAAGTTCACACCTGTCCAGGCGCTCATTTGCGTACCGACACAGATGTGTGTGTTACTATTGTCGATTCATCAGGGTATCAGGTATGTTGTGACTATGTCTCGTATTTTACTTTTCTCCAGTGTCGGGAGGAACAGTTCCCTCAGCCTTTCACGGCTAGTTTTGTAGCATATCTCTGCACAGTAATTTGTTTCTTGTGCCGAGTTTCTCCTCCTTGAAACTCATATATATATATATATATATATATATATATATATATATATATATATATATATATATATATATATATATATATATATATACACACGGAGGCGGAGAGCGGAAGACTCACCACAGACCCTCTCGTGCCTCCAGCATATTTAGTCATGCTTATAATTCCTCCCCAAAAAATCTTACGATGTTACAATGTCTTTAATTATCGAGGTTCTATGACGCATTCTGTGTTTTAGACATTTTACCTCCCGACCCGAATACATTCTATACCTTTTTTTTTTTTGGGGGGGGGGGTGTTGTATTTGTTTTAAGCCAATCGTGTTTAAATTTAGAGACAGAGAAAAAGATTTTTTTTCCCAATACTCCGATACAGCGTATTTTATGGGTGCATTTCTATTTTCCGGGAGGTCAAAGGTCATTCAGGGTTGTCGATCCCCCAAACCAGGTATCGGACAGGTCTGATAGTAAAAATTGATTAGAAGAATATTAATTTTTACGGGCGCCCCCATCCCCCTTCATCCTCCCCCCCCCTGCCCCTCCCTCAAACACCTATTCCATTCCCCATCGGTGCTAGCGGAGTGAAGGGGGGAGGGAGGAGGGAGGGGGGAGGGGGGGGGGAGAACGTACCCCCTCGCAAATATCGGATTTTCTTGTTTATTTACCTGTGTTATTCAGATGTAGGAAGCTAGTGGTTTTTTATATGCATTTTACTGTGAACCGAGAGAACTTGTGTACATGGTGTAGGGCAATGGTGCTGAGGGGAGGGTAGCACAGGTGTGTGGGGGTTGCAGGTGTGTGTGTGGGGTTGCAGGTGTGTGTGTGGGGTTGCAGGTGGGTGGGCAGTGGTAGTCAATAGCGGGTGTGAGGACGACAAAGCTTGGTGCGCCATTACCCCTGCAGAAGCTACACAAGTTCACATAATATAATTCATCTTGAGGCTCCACGACCCTTAGCGGCACCGCCTGCTCAACTCTGCAGGGTACTGTAAGGGTTGTTATAGATTCAGCTACTCGGAACAAGTTCTAAGTAGCACGGGCTATGGTGAGCCCGTAACTTACCTGGCACAGGAGCTGGGCAAGAAGCACGGGCTATGGTGAGCCTCGTGGACAGGAGGTCTCCCGGACTGTAAGGGGGTGACGCTCTCCTCAACTATATTGAGGTGAGGTGGGGGCTGAGAGGGGTGAGGTGGGGGCTGGGAGGGGTGAGGTGGTGCTGGGCAGGAGAAACATGAGGCCAGGGATGAGGCGAGGTAGCATACATTAGGCCAATCGCCCCCCCCCCACACTCACTCTCTGGGTCACGCGCATCCTAACTCATTATAACTTTTCTCGCTTCCCCAACCTCTTCCTCACTCTACCTCACGCTTCCCCTCACTGTCCCTCACGCTCCAGTAAGCAAGTGGAGGGAAACATAAGACACTACCCACCTCCAGAGTTTTTACGGGCTATTCATGCCCGTGCCACCTCTTGGGTGACTTAATCTTTATCAATCAATCATCCAGAGTTTAAACAGCAGGTATATCAGGAAACATACTCGGGGGTCTTGAAATAATACATACAAATGCAAGAAAAGCGGAGCCCAAGAGCTAAAAGTCATGTCTGATACTGATAGATAGTGGGCACTCACTCACTGGGGTCTCGCGGCTGAGTGGACAGTGCCTGAGGGTCGTAGTCCTAATGGCCTGGGTTCGAATCCTGGCTGAGGCTGTAACAAATGGGCAGAGTTTCTTTCACCCTGATGCTTCCCTTCCCCCACCAGTAAATAGGTACCTGGGAGTTAGATAGCAACTACGGCCTGCTTCCTTGGGATGTGTGTGTTAGAAATATATGTAAAAAACATAATAGAGGAAAAATAAATTAGTTAGAAAGGCGGGGTCCAAGAGCTAATAGCTCGATTCCACAGAAAAAAAATAGTAAATACAAAATAAGCACTTGCTTATTACTCTCGGTGATATGCAAGTGGTGAACTGACATGTAATTACGGTAATGGATAACCTGGGCAGTGATAGCAGTTTTTATCCTAGGCTAGTGAAGGAGAGCCAATTATCATTGTGTTTTATGTGTGGGATGCTGATGGTGTATTGTGAAGTGGGTAGTGAGGATCGGTGGTGATGGTGTATTGTGAAGTGGGTGGTGAGGATCGGTGGTGATGGTGTATTGTGAAGTGGGTAGTGAGGATCGGTGGTGGTGATGGTGTATTGTGAAGTAGGTGATGAGGATCAATGCTCAACCCGTCCTCCTAAGGTCTCCCAACGTTAAGGAAACGGTTAATTTAAAGTGTCATAAAGTTTCAAAACGTTATGAAAAACGTTAATTTAAAGTGTCCTCTCATAACCTCTGTGCGTACGCCGGACGACTCAAATAGAAAACGGAACAGAAAGTCACTTTTGTAAGTCGATTTCATTTCAAATTACGTCCAAATTTGGCCATAGTGCGCATACGAGCCAAAAGTGACGTTATTTTTAAGAGGACGGGTTGTTTTCCTAACCTACCAGAGGACCTCACGAACAGAAAACGGGGCAGTACGTCACTTTCGCGAGCCGCTTCCCTCTCCTGTTACGACAATGTTTGGCCTTATGCAACGCATACGAGCGAAAAGCGACGTGCTTTGGAGGAGGACAGGTAGTACAGGGAGGACAGGAAAGACAGTTAGGAGGCCAGCTAGGACAGGTAGGAGGACAGGTTTATGACACAGGGTGCCGGACACTGCCGTCATACCCAGGCTCCTACGCACTTATACTCGTATTTAGAATTTGTTTATAAATGATGAGTTAGTACAAGGATTATGCAGCTCACTTTGGTCTCCGTATTAAAGGATGGACATAACTCACTTCGAAACACAAACGTGACAAGCTCATCCCAGGATTTAGAAAGCTTACGAAGTGATTAAAAAGTTTAGTTTTCATTATATAGAAAAACAAAAATACGGGGGTCGATAAAATACGAAAATATAGGAAAGAGTTTAACAAAATGAATGTAAAGAAGGTTTTAAAATATCAATACAAAATATAACACGAAACAACGGATATAAATAGTATAAGTTTAACACGAGGAAAGATCTGATATACATACATATATATAATATATGTAATGTATATATGTATATGATGCACTGGTAAATAAGGGTAGACGAAGATCATGATGGTCATGGTGATGATTGTGAGGTTCATTGTGGTTGATGATGATAATATTGATGATGATATTGTGATGAGGGTTCGAATCTACGCCCGGGATGATCCCAGACGCTGCCTTATTCATATCATATGAATTGATTCATATGATTCATATGAATCGCATTATTCGTATCTATATCCATCACGCTATTGTGATTTCTGTGTGTATGTTATCCTCCTTACCTTGTTATCTCGTCCCTTCCCTCCCTCTCGACTCATAACTTCCATCTAGCTTCCCTCATCCCTCTTCTCTCAACCCTTATCTCTCCTTCCCCACAAAATATCACAGTAAATTTTCTCTCATATTGCTCTCTCTCTCCCTTCATATCCGGGTGACTCTTCCACCCTCCACACCAATACATCTCATCTCTATATTCTCTCTACCTCTCTCTCTCTCTCTCGCTCTCTCTTGCTCTCTCTCTCTCTCTCGCTCTCTCTTGCTCTCTCTCTCTCTCTCTCTCTCTCTCTCTTGCTCTCTCTCTCTCTCTCTCTCTCTCTCTCTCTCTCTCTCTCGCTCTCTCTCTCTCTCTCTCTCTCTCTCTCGCTCTCTCTCTCTCTCTCTCGCTCTCGCTCTCTCTCTCGCTCTCTCACTCTTCAAGAACAGAAATAAATGACGGATGGAGACTGGAGAGAGAGTTGAGGCAGGCCAAGAACAAGCCCGGGGCCTGACAGCTGAGTGGACAGCGCTTCGGATTCGTAGTCCTGAGGTTCCGGGTTCGATTTCCGGTGGAGGCGGAGACAAATGGGCAGAGTTTCTTCCACCCTGATGCCCCTGTTATCTAGCAGTAAATAGGTTCCTGGGAGTTAGACAGCTGCTACGGGCTGCTTCCTGGGGGTGTGTAACAAAAAGGAGGCTTGGTCGAGGACCGGGCCGCGGGGACGTTAAGCCCCGAAATAACCTCAAGAAAGCATGGCCATGACCAGGGACTAGCCTGGGCCATGCTGGCCATACCAGGCTAAGGAAGGGTGAGGTGGGTGTTTTTTTTTAGGAGGGGGGGGGGTGGGGGCGGGAGATGCCGTACTCGCCTAGTTGTGCTTGCTGCGGGGGGTTGAGCTATGAACACCTTAACATGTCTGAAGGGTCGAGCCACTCTATCAACCAACAGATTGCTGTTGTATTCGAGGATGTATACATGCACATCTTGGTGAGTACACACACACACACACACACACACACACACGGAAGACAGAAGCGTAAGGGGGAGACATGATCACTACCTACAAAATTCTCCGAGGAATTGACAGGGTAGATAAGGATAAACTGTTCAACACGGGTGGTATGCGAACAAGGGGACACAGGTGGAGACAGAGTAATGAGCCACAGGGACGTTGAAAGAACTTTTTCAGTGTCAGAGTAGTTAACAGGTGGAATGCATTAGGCAGTAATGTGGTGGAGGCTGACTCCATACACAGTTTCAAATATAGATATGATAGAGCCCAGTAGGCTCAGGACCCTGTACTCCAGTTGACTGAGAGTTGAGAGGCGGGACCAAAGAGCCAGAGCTCAACCCTCCCCCCCCCGCAAGCACAACTAGACGATACACAACAATAATATAGTAGAGCAATAGGCAGCGAGGTAACACAATAGCGGTGATGTTGCTCGGTCCATCACGCCAGACACGAATGGTCACAACCTTGGCACAAATTACTCTGTTTGTACCTTGTTACGCTTTTTGTAATGTGTGTTTCATGCGAAGTGTTCTGGTCAGTATATTTTGATCTCATTACTTACAGCGTCCCTCGCGTCCATGGGACAGAGTGGCGGGGGACGTGTACAGCACAACCGCCTTAACAGACTACTCTAAAAATGTTGCTTCCAGTAAAATTAAAATGGAGATTAATTCAATTATTGTTGTTTTATTATTTTTATGAATTCATTGTTTGATTATTTTATTTTTTTTTCCTGTAGTCAGTTGATGGCATTTCCCGTTGGAACGTTATACCCTTTATACTCTGACTGCCTCAAATGTTGGTAGCGAGGTTCTCTTTTAACACGTTATCTCTCCCTGTCTGCCTCTCTGTCTGTCTCTCCCTGACTGCCTGTCAGTCTGTGTTGACGTGTCTCTCTGACAGACGTGTCGTGTCTGTCTACCCGTCTTCTATGTTTCATGCTAATGCTTCAACTATTAAATACTGTTGATTGGGAAAATCTTAGGCTGGAGTGAGAGAACCAGAGGGTGGAGTGAGTGAGAACTGGGTCCCCCCATCACAAAGATCATCTATTTATGTACATAAGGACGCAAGTTGACCAAAGTTGATGTCACGGTGGAGTATCTACACAGGAATTTTCCGCTGCTTTCCCGTCTCAACCTTAAGGCATCCTCTTATGTAAGGGAGTATTATATATATATATATAGTATATATATATGAAATATAATTCGCTATAGTCCTGGGGACCATCAGGCTTGTTCACACTATATATATATATATATATATATAATATATATATATATATATATATATATATATATCTATATATATTCAAATACCCACACCCAGCTGCCAACAACAAATATATTATTTACATTACCATGCGTTCCTGTTCCGTGCCTTCCCTGCTCCATTCCAACTCCGTTACCATCCCAACCATTCCCTCAAACTCCATTCCCATCCCCTGCCCACGCTGACTTAATTACACCGAACACTCTATTAATTACTGGGAAAATCTGTCAGGTGGTCGCCCGGTGTCTGTCTGTCAGGTCAATTTTTGGAATCTTGTTTCAAGTTAGCTGTCACGTCGCGAAGCCGCCACTTGCCGCCCGACGCATTTGCAGATTTATGTGGGCTCTTGAGGTCAAGTGTGGGGTCAAGTTTGAGGAGAAGAGGGAGTAAGGGGGAGGTCATTCTCTGGGAGAGGAGATTGATAGAGGAACACCCCTCCATTCTCCAAGTCCGGTGTTGACTATGACAGGATCTTGTAATTGTCGACTGCCTGTGTTTTTCTATTTTGAATTTTTGGCCGCGTGTATAATAAATGGAGAAATAGACGTTAGTGTTTTGGATTTGGTGTGTTGTCCATGTGAGTGCGTGTGTGGGGGTGCGTTTGAGTGCGTGTGGTGAAAGTATGTAAGTGCGTGTAGGAACGCGTGTATAAGTGTGTGCGTGTGAATGCGAGCGTGAGCGAGTGGTTGTGCGGGTGTGTGTAGATAAATAAAGAATGCCAATGTTTGACAAAGAAGACGACCTAAGAAACAGGACTCCCCCACACCACCAACTTCCTCTTCCTTAACCGTCTTCCCAAATAGATTGCTGCTGATATGACGACGGCATCTTATACCACATTAGTTTAGATTTAATAAACTTGAGGAGGTTCCTGGAATACTGCGGGGAATACAGCACATCACGAACCGAACCAGCTTGTGTGTGTTGTGTGTGTGTGTGTGTGGTGTGTGTGTGTGTGTGTGTGTGTGTGTTTGTGTGTGTGTGTGGTGTTGTGTACTCACCTAATTGTGTCTGCAGGATCGAGCATTGACTCTTGGATCCCGCCTTTTGTGTGTGTGGGTGGTGTTGTGTGGTGGTGTGTGGTGTGTGTGTGTGTGTGTGTGTGTGTGTGTGTGTGGTGTGTGTGTGTGTGTGTGTGTGTGTGATGTGCCTACCTAATTTGCTCACCTAATTTGTGCTTGCGGGGTTTGAGCTTTGGCTCTTTGGTCCCGCCTCTCACACTGTCAATCAACTGGTGTACAGTTCCTGAGCCTATTGAGCTCTATCATATCTACATTTGAAACTGTGTATGGAGTCAGCCTCCACCACAATCACATGCCTAGTGCATTCCATTTACTAACAACTCTGACCACTGAAAAAGTTCTTTCTAATGTCCTGTGGCTCATTGGGTACTCAATTCCACCTGTGTCCCCCTTGTTCGCGCCCCTCCAGTGTTGAATAGTTACCTTTGTTTACCCGGTCAATTCCCCTGAGGATTTTTGTAGGTTGTGTCATGTCCCCACCTTACTTTCTAGTCTTCCAGTGTCGTATAGTTGCATTTCCCGCAGCCTTTCCTCATAACTCATGCTCTAGGTTCTGGGACTAGTCTAGTAGCATACCTTTGGACTTGTTTCCAGCTTCGTCTTGGCTTACAAGGTACGGCTCCATGCTGGGGCCGCTCCATGTGTGTGTGTGTGTGTGTGTGTGTGTGTGTGTGGTGTGTGTGTGTGTGTGTGTGTGTGTGTGTGTGTGTGTGTGATGTGTGTGTTGTGTGTGTTGAGGCCTGCAACATTCAGAACTACACATGTTTGACTAACATGTACGCCCATTGCCTTCCATATGTATTAATGAGCGTGGAGCAGTACAGTCAATATCAGTGTGGTCATGAGCTGGCCGCCTCTGCAACCTCTCTTACTCTTGCTCAACCATAGACCCACTTGATGATGCTGACTTAGAGCACAACAGCGCGATGGATCAACGCGAACAATTAGAAACAATACAGGAGGCTCGAACTCCGACCCCACCCCAGGCCTTCCCCAGGTCGCGGGTATTGGCACACTCGCGACCAGCTAAAGGTAACACCAAAATTGATAAGAAAACTCCTTTCCTTACTGATAATAAAGAATCATACATTAATCTTAACACCCATGATCAGACTTAATATTTAATCCTAATTATCTCTATTTCCTTTATCTTTTGTTGCTATCTCTTCTTTGTCTCAATTTCATATTTCACACTATCTCCCCCTCTCCAATTCCTATTAGGAGGCCTTTTGCAGTTTTCTGTATTCAT
>WNGS01008507.1:1749371-1751871 GCA_020271785.1 Procambarus virginalis
GGTACCAACACTGGTGGTGTACCAGTACCAACACTGGTGGTGTACCAGTACCAACACTGGTGGTGTACCAGTACCAACACTGGTGGTGTACCAGTACCAACACTGATGGTGTACTAGTACCAACACTGGTGGTGTACCAGTACCAACACTGGTGATACACCAGTACCAACACTGGTGGTGTACCAGTACCAACACTGGCGAAGTGTTTCCTCTATCATGTAAAACCTTGTGTCCGGTCTCCAGTTTCCCTGAACAGATACACTCCCATGTACTTGGTACTGTACAAAGACGAGATCAACTCCTGTACAACCTTCAGGGACCATTTTGTCGCGTTTTCAAAGTCCTCATCGAGTTCCCCGCAGTGGTCCTCAGTATTTATAATTCTCGTAAGTTTTGCACCACCTGCGAACATTGAGAGGAAATAATCTACCCCCCTCTGGCAGGTCCTTCGCATGGGTTAAGAATATGGTCGGCCCCAGAAGTGACCCTTGTAGGACACCTTTGGTAAGACCCCTGCTACTGTAAGGTCTCTCCTCTGTCAGTCTTTTGTTTCCTGTTTCAGAAGTACTCGAAGAGCCACTGGCTGGAAGACAGGGTGTGGGAGGCTAACTCATTCTCCTGTTTAGATAGTGGTTTTTGTAACTATGTGCTCCAGAGTACAAAGATTGCCGTTCTAAGTCATTAGATAGTAGAACTTTGTACTATTCACTTTGTAGAGTCTACAAAAAATTAAGCTAGATAACATGCTTAAATATTCCTAGTTCTATTATAGTACACATATGTATTATATTAGGCCTCGGATATCGTATATTAGGCCTAGGGAGGTTAGGATAGGTTAGTTTAGTTTGTCAAAGCAACACAAGTAAAAATTGTTTTCCGGTTTGTCCAACTCAACCGCGCCAATTTCTACTTTCTGATTTCGTTGTTCGTCGATATATATATATATATATATATATATATATATATACTATGGTCCTCATCGTTACTGTAAGCACTACCAGAACAGGATGGGCTGGGGAGGCAGGTGTTTGGGAGGCAGGTATGTGGGAGGCAGGTGTGTGGGAGACAGGGTGTGGGATGCAGGGTGTGGAAGACAGGGTGTGTGGTGTGTGTGAGGCAGGCTGTGGAAGACAGGGTGTGTGAGGCAGGCTGTGGAAGGCAGGGTGTGGAAGACAGGGTGTGTGAGGCAGGATACTGACTCACAACTAGAAGCCCTACACTAATGAAGATAATAAGGAGCAGGACATTCCCCCAACACCCTTGAAGACCACACCTACACTTCTCTGGCCTCCAGCCTGACCGTCGTGGCTCTCTGTGTATTGCAACCACAGGCTCACTCTTGTTGCAAGTTTATGAAATGTACAATAACAGCTGATAAATAAATGTCTAGCACTACCATAACAAAACTAGTAACTCTTAGTTACAGTGGCTCCCTCATAACTATCACTAAATCTCCATGCTTGTATGCTCTAATTCTCTAACATCAAATCTTGGGTCCATTCCCCTTTATGCTGCAAGGAATTTAGTTAAATTCAATTCCAATAAGAGAGTAAATACTAGACACATTCAAGTTTATATCATGGCCCTTTGTTCTCTTATGAGTATCATCATCACACACACACACACACACACACACACACACACACACACATTGTTTGAAACATTGATCAGTGTGTTTATGTAAATATATATGTAAATATTGTCTGCAGTCAGAACACTGGTCTAGTTGCTCCAGTTGGAACAATGCTGAGGATTTACAGTATTTGTACTAATTCTCTCGTAAACAGTTGAAGGGAAATATGAGCTTGGAAAATACTTGTATGTTATTATTAGTCATTGTGAATTATCAAGTTTACACTGTCATTCTGAGTAAGGCAGGGTGAGTGAGTGAATGAGTGAGTGAGTGAGGCAGGGTTAGTGAGTGAGGAAGGATGTGGGTGTACAGTTGTTGATATATTTCAGTCATTTTCCTCGACTGGTATAAGAGGCTGCTGGTTAATACTTGACCTCAAGTACAAGTTAAGAACTCAATAAATTTGGTTATTCCACTTAGTGAATTATATATATATATATATATATATATATATATATATATATATATATATATATATATATATATATATATATATAATTCACACGAGTATATCCCTGCTTTCAATAGTCTTAAACCCTGTTTAGTGAGGACCGCCAGTGATTGGTTGATATGAGTTTGAGCCAAGATGACAGATGGTGACATAATTGTGATAGATACACAATGTTCGTCTCTGCCATGACCCTGAGGCCCGCCTCGGCTACTATCTGGCTCTCGCCAGAGGCTGACTCACGTCCTTGTCACTGATAAGAACAAGGGCGGAGTTACACTCCGCAACTTTCTCCAGTTTCCGCCTACTGTGATAGACGTGTTTTATCGCAGTTTCCCCATAAAGTTAGCGCCACCGAATGCTCGTTTTCTTTCAATTTCCTGTTAAAACTGAGGGGCGCATGCGCAGATTTGCAAATA
>WNGS01008507.1:1754371-1767992 GCA_020271785.1 Procambarus virginalis
TACACCAACACGATCCTTCAGGCATATCTCACACATCGCCTCGAGCATTTCCCCCCTCCCCCCCCCCCCCCCAACCCTGTCTCACATCTGACGTTTCTTCAATTACATTCCAGCATCATTCATCAGTTCATCTGTCATCCACACCAACATTCATTCAACTCGTCATTCTTCAAGACGGGGACGATGATGTTGTCAGACTTAAGAATGAGAGATTGTTAGCTATAGAATACCAGTAGCTAAGAAAGAGACGGATCCTGGTGATATGTGACACTCTGCTTACAAGACACTTGACGCTAAAATGGCTCTCGGGGACATTTGGTATCATTTTCAATAGAATCAGTTATTGCAAACTGGTTCAAATTCAATCATAAATATGCAAGGAATAACGGGTCCGTTTTTCTTAGGCACTGCAGCAGAGGGTGCCATTTGTCAGTGTTTAAACTACTTGTTTGTAGTGGTTGGGGTATTGTGTGGGCTTATGGTGTAAACATGAGACCTGGGTTAGGTCAGCGGATGTGACATGCTGGGTGTAAATTATATGAAACTTTAAGAAATTGTAAGACGTATTATTAACTCACAGGACACAACGGGCTCACCATAGCCCGTGCTACTTGGAACTTCTTGTTCCAGATAGCGAATCTTTAACATCATCACAGGACACGAACATACACAAAAAACCACCATAAAGATATTCACCACTTCCAAACATTAAGGTTGTATGTACACAAAAATACATGAGTTAGGTGTCCTGTGTACCATATTTGGTACCATGCACTAAAGATATCATCTTCCTGACCAGAAGATAATATCTTCTCGTCAGAGACATGACCAAATTTAAATTTTGCCCCGAGGGGCGAGTTTATTGGGCAGCGCCACTCATCTTGTGAGTGGACACACCGCCATAGCAGCATGTACAACACTCCCCAATAGGAAGAAAACCCGCTGGGTTGTTCATCCAGTGTTGAACTATTACCCGATTACTAAATTAAGAAATAACGTTCCACACTTAACACTTAAATTAGATAAGTCGAAGAATTGCGTAATGTGTTAAGAAAATTGTCAAATACATCAAGCAGGGAATGTATTCAGTGGCACATATCAACATTATTATTTGAACAAACTGATGACAGGTCAACAGGAGAGTCTCTACAGAGCCTCCCATACCTGAACAGAATTATGAAGGTAGGGCATATGTACGGGAGTGTCTTGGACAGGCATGTGTAATGAATGCCCTGAGCTTAGTAGGTGGCATGAGCAGTGGGCTACAAAGCGAGCCTAGAACTGCAACATAATGCACAGTGCTAGCAACACTCACCACTGCACAGTGCTAGCAACACTCACCACTGCACAGTGCTAGCAACACTCACCACTGCACAGTGCTAGCAACACTCACCACCACTGCACAGTGCTAGCAACACTCACCACTGCACAGTGCTAGCAACACCACTGCACAGTGCTAGCAACACTCACCACTGCACAGTGCTAGCAACACTCACCACTGCACAGTGCTAGCAACACTCACCGCTGCACAGTGCTAGCAACACCACTGCACAGTGCTAGCAACACTCACCACTGCACAGTGCTAGCAACACTCACCACTGCACAGTGCTAGCAACACTCACCGCTGCACAGTGCTAGCAACACTCACCACTGCACAGTGCTAGCAACACTCACCGCTGCACAGTGCTAGCAACACTCACCACTGCACAGTGCTAGCAACACTCACCACTGCACAGTTCTAGCAACACTCACCGCTGCACAGTGCTAGCAACACTCACCACTGCACAGTGCTAGCAACACTCACCACTGCACAGTGCTAGCAACACTCACCACTGCACAGTGCTAGCAACACTCACCACTGCACACCACGGCAACAAGGACTAAGTTAGGGGGGAAAGCGATCCAAAACAAGTCAACTTGGACATTATGGAGATACGTCTTGGGAGAAGAATCTTCGGGTCCCAGATGGTGGTGAAGGAGAGTACTGGAGAGACAGCCTGGGACCTGATACATGTGAGAAGGAGGTTATAAATAGGAGCTGCCTCGCATGCGCTAATATTCCTTCTGCAGGTTTCTCTATTATCACAATGATTGTGTTTTGATGCTTCTAATCAGCATGTCTTACAGTCATCTCTTTTACAATCACCCTTTTCATCATGCTATCATCATCATCATCGTGCTGGTGGTCCCTGTGTTATGGAGACTGTGATCAGAGTGAGGTGGTGATGCTGGTCACTCCTGCTCTCTGGTGAAGTGTGGCCGGCAGTGGGACGGAGCAGGGGATAGCCGGGATAAGCGGTGAGTCGAAAAGGGGGAGGCGGGAGAAGGGGTCAAAAAAGGGAGGAGGAAGTGATCGGGGAGAGGAAAGAGGTGAAGGGATGGAGAGGTGACGTGCTGGTGCTGACACTAACACCTCTCCCCCCCTCCCGCCACACAGTGGTGGTGGTGCAGGTCGGCCTGAGCACCACCTCACGAGCCGCCGTCGCTAAGTGTATGTTGATTGATTTTGATTGTTGCCGCCGAAGGTGGCTAGTTTATTGTGCACCCCATACTCATCCTGTGAGCGGTAGCGCAAAAGCGTTACAGAGGGCACAAAAGGTCTTATCAGACCTCATCTTAGATTATTACATAAACAATTTCATCTATCCTTCACACCTTATAGTGTACGTGTGTGTGCTCGTCCTCGTCCTCCAGGCCTTCCTCTTGGCCTTATTGATGTCTCCTGCTGGTCCTCCAGGCTGTTGGCTGGCTGGGGGGTTTGGCCTTGTGTTTCCAGCATTAGCTTAGTTATAGAATTTATTTATATACAAGAAAGTGCATTCAGTTTTAATAGCTCACGCGGTATTTTCCATTTCTACACTTTCTCTTCGCCTGTGCCTCTCCACCTTCTTTACTCCCTCCCCCCTCCTCTCCTCCAACCCAAAAATGGGTTTGTGAGAGTTCATAACATTGATGTCCTTACATTCTTGCAAAGCCACTAACTCGCATAGCTTTTCAAGCAGGTCCTTAATCTAACAGATAAAGTAAGATTGTTAATAGGTACATTGTAGCAAGTTAATCAACATAATTAACTACAATATATACAATGATTGTATTGAATACACTGGTTTAGTTGCGTGTCTTATGTACTGATATTGGCGAAGTGGGAAGTACAAGATACAATGTGAGTTTGAAGCACAAGGTAGGAAACTGTGAGGATGAAATTAGGGACTTTTCGGTTTGACTTTTGAATAGCGCATAGGTTGGATAATTTTTTAATTCGTCAGGGAGTGAGTTCCAAAGAATAGGTTCCTTCATTTGCACGGGGTGTGTGCACAGATTTAGTATGACTCTGGGGATATCAAAGATGTATTTATTTCTGGTGTGGTGCTCATGGGGTTCTACTACATCTGTCGAGGAAATATTTCAGATCAAGATTAGCATTTAGGAACAAGGTTTGTACATGTAAATAGCACAAAAGAACGCGGGGAGTGAGTGTATGTTTAGCATGTTAAGGGATTTAAACAGCGGAGCGGAGTGTTGTCTGAAAACAGAGTTTGTTATAATTCTGACAGCAGATTTTTGTTAGGTGAAGATGGGGGTTGATGTGGTTGAGCCCCATGCACAGATACCGTATGCAAGATAAGAATAGATTTTACATTAATGACATTATGTAAAATGACATATCGAATACTGTTTATGTAGGGCAGACGTAAATCTGTGTATTTATGTATGTCGGTTAGATTGGCATCTTATAAGCACTACAATCATCTTCTGTGGTTGATAGTTCAATAAATCACTAAATTATATGTTTAACAGATCTCTAACCCTGTCCATGGAGGACAGAAGAAAATGTATATATGCTGATAAGCATTGTAATATGTGGCCACGTATGTGGTAGAAAATAATAATAATAAAACAAAAATTGTGGTGCAGTCACCAGATCCCTCAACAACGCTCTTACAGTTTTCACGACATTTCACATCCCAGATGATTCAAGTAACTGTTGTGGTGTTAGCATAGTAGTGCGTCGTTTGTGACGTTGGGGAGACAACTAGACGCTGTCAGGCTGCCCCGGGGAAGGTTTAACAAGCTGGTCCATTAACAGATAGGCTACTGTAATGATCCTATCCCAGACGCTAAGGTGATAGGCCTCGCATTTCTCCGACGCGAATGAAAATCTCCGATAAATCATATGGAAAGCCAGTATGACAACAGTATTTACAAGGGATAATAGGGCAGGGAGTTGGGAGAGGACTGAGTGAAGGAGCGGTTCCCTAACACTTGGACCATCGGGGATTGAACGCAGATCTGCAAAAAAAAAGCGAGATCGTTGCAGTGCTGGCCAGTAGGGATGAAATATTAAAGAGGACCATCGTCATTACCAGTAACGGCACCAACAACAACAACAACAAGTCTAAGTCTAAGGAGGGGTTATCTGTGGTATCAGTGAGTCAGACATGACAGCCCTGGTGAAGGTCACTTGTGGCTCCAGCGGTGGTCTTCACCCTCTTCTCTCCCTCCCTCACACTACCTTCCTCTCCTCCCTCCCTCCCTCTCACACTACCTTCCTCTCCCTCCCTCCCTCCCTCACGCTACCTCCCTCCCTCACACTACCTTCCACTACCTCCCTCCCTCACACTACCTTCCACATGTCTCACCCGTTCCCAGCACCGACCCGGACCTGCCCGGTCCATAACACTATTCTCTCTCCAACCATCTCCACACTCCACCATGTTGCAGCCGCTCTCTTTTTTTTTGGGGGGGGGGAGTGAGGAGGATGGAGAGGCATAGGTGAAGGGAAGTTTAGAAGTGGGAAATACAGTGAGAGTTATAAAAGCAGGCGGGCTGACCGCCTTGCTGACACGATGTGTGGGTGTTGGCAGCTAAGCTAATCTTGCTCTCTCTCTTGTCAGGGAGCTGTGAGTGTGTGAGAGGTTCTTCACACGTGTTTCACCATATATGGACGTCTATAGATGAATACTGTGTAGCATTCATATATACACATTCTAACTCTCCAAAAGTTCATTTTCTCATTTTTTATTTATGGTCTGACGCCTAAAAGCGTTTCGTAAGGACTTCTTACATTTTCAAAGACAATTTACACATATCATTTCATGCTTATATTCGTTTTGGGTGAGGTGATACGACACAAATGTTTTTNCACACACACACACAAGAGATTCCAGGAGGGTCTTCACACTAGAGCAAGGAGAAGTCCCTGAACTAGAGGGATGGCCATAAATCAGCAGACTTGGAAGATATTGAAATACCAGAGATGAGGGTTAGGAGGTATCTGCATGATCTAATAGTGGACTAAGGCTATTGGACCTGATGGAATCTCACCATGGATGCTAAAGAGGGAGCAGAAGCACTTTGCGTGCCACTCTCTATGACTTATAATAAGTCACTGGAAACAGGAGACCTACCAGAGAGTTTGAAGACAGCTAACGTAGTCCCACTCTACGAAAAGGGGAATAAGCAGGAGGCCCTAAACTACAGGCCGGTGTCCTTAACGTGTATACCATGCAAGGTGATGGAGAAGATCGTGAAAAAGCCTGATAGCACATCTAGAGAGAAGGGACTTTGTAACAGGTCACCAACAAGGGCTCAGGGACGGCGCATCTCACTGGTTTAATAGAATTGTATAACCAAGTAACAAGCATTAAGCAAGAAGGAGAAGGGTTGGCAGACTACACTTTCTTGGACTGTCAGAAAGCTTTTGACACAGTATCCATGAGAGACTGTTCCATAAGTTGGAAAAAACAAGCTGGAGTAAGTGGAGAACCACAAGGCTACCCGTGTGCTGCATATCTTCTTCTACGAGGCTGAGGGTCGCTATAAACACAACAGAGGTAGCACCCCATATATATATATATATATATATATATATATTATATATATATATATATATATATATATATAATATGTGTGTGTGTGAAATAATTTTATAGACATAGGAAAATGAAAATAGATAATAATAGATAATATAAAGATGGGGGAAGAAGATAGATGAATGAGTAGAGAGGTGGGAGGAGAGGTGGCCGGCCCCAGGCCGTGGAGCCTAGCCGTTCCCTACCCAAGAATGTACGGAAAAAGTTGTTCACTCCTGACGGGACTCGAACCCGGGTCCTGCTAGGAAAGACAGTCAAGCTGACAGTGAAAGTTTTGGGGCGGTGTTGTGGTGGTGGCTGGTAACGGCTCTCTTATTGAAGACTTCGCTCTGTCTGCTTGTCTGCCTGCTTGTCTCTCTGCTTGTCTGCCTGCTTGTCTGCCTGCTTGTCTGCCTGCTTGTCTGCCTGCTTGTCTGCCTGCTTGTCTGCCTGCTTGTCTGCCTGCTTGTCTGCCTGCTTGTCTGTCTGCTTGTCTGCCTGCTTGTCTGGAAGTTACTCTCATTCTGTCTTAACATATTTGCACACCACCTTGGCATAAATATGTTCATATATACATTATATACACAAAGAAATCACACTTAGGATATATATATATATATATATATATATATATATATATATATATATATATATATATATATATATATATTATATATATATCAATTAGAATCTAAATTTGGGCAATAAGGTTACTCGAACCAGCGAGCAAGATATTGGCAGTCACTGCAGCCGCGCACCGTACCCCTTGTACCATGACATGGTACAAGTTATACAATATATATATATATATATATATATATATATATATATATATATATATATATATACACTATGTGTATGTTTTTTTATGTACCTAATAGTTACCTAACAAGTCGAGTGAAACAATTCCTGAAAATATTTCTTATTTATATTTATCTTATTTCCTGAAATAATATATTTTTCAAAACCTTTTTCTTATGGAATGATAAAGATTTACATTATATATGATTAAACAATTTAATTGAGTTCAAGCCAACAAATTTGATCCACCCTAACCTTACAGAACTAAGAGTAATTCATCTTTAAAATAATATTTATTCAAACCAATGGGAAATAAATATTTTAAAATAGCAAAAATTACTCGACATACTAGGCCAAGTAGTCAAAAATATGCTGTTGAAAATGGGGTTGGCAAAGGGTGAGAAATGTGGTATTGGTATGTGGTGGAGCGTGTCTGTCACATACCTGTTTGATGGGGGTATGACGGGCACATATCGGGGTATATTATATACCGGGAATACCATATATATACCGGTATATTCACCACCCAGCCGCATCAACTCCTGTGTGGTGATGGTGGTGATGGCCAGCATAAGTTGCTGCCCTTAGGGGGGGATCCCTCTCTAATTATCCAATTGCAGTTGGATATATCTGAAGGAACTATATTCAAGTTCGAGAAATGTTGAAGGATATGAAAATATACTCCTTACTTACCTGACGAAACACGTCAGAGGTTATGTGATATATACTGATCATAGGTGGCACCTATGATATATACTGATCAAGTGTAGGTGGCACCAATTATAGGTCGCATATATTATACATTACACAGATTATAAGTGGCCCTTATTATAAGTTACACATATATTGTATATAACATTAATGAAAGGTTTGATAGACTTTATAAGTGAAACTTATTACTGGAGGCGTACTTGACAGGCAGTATATGACAGGTGACACATGACAGGTAGTGTATTACATGTGACACATGACGGTAGTGTATTACATGTGACACATGACAGGCAGTATATGACAGGTCAGGTCGTGGGTGACACTACCAGGTCGTGGGTGACACTACCAGGTCGTGGGCGACACTACCAGGTCGTGGGTGACACTACCAGGTCGTGGGTGACACTACCAGGTCGTGGGTGACACTACCAGGTCATGGGTGACACTACCAGGTCGTGGGTGACACTACCAGGTCGTGGGTGACACTACCAGGTCGTGGGCGACACTACCAGGTCGTGGGCGACACTACCAGGTCGTGGGTGACACTACCAGGTCGTGGGCGACACTACCAGGTCGTGGGTGACACTACCAGGTCGTGGGTGACACTACCAGGTCGTGGGTGACACTACCAGGTCGTGGGTGACACTACCAGGTCGTGGGTGACACTACCTTGTCGTGGGGTGACATGATTCAGGGTACTGAAGTGTTTGGTCTTAGTGACCCCAGCGAGAATAACCAGTTATGGGATCATAACAGCTGAAGACTAGTTGGTGGACAGGATTCTCCTCACGAGGAGGCCAATAAGTAGCCAACAGGGGTCACCACCAGTAGTAACATGGCCGCGTATGGTGAAGGGAGCCACGGCAAGGTTTTCCCGCGTGGTCACCAAGAGTTATGGCGGGAGAAAACCAGAATCGCACGACCAATCCCCGAGTGAGGTGGGCGGGGCCTGGCGCGTGTCAACAAATTTTCCCGCCAACCACCAGCTGACTGGTGACCGCCAGCCACCAGCTGACTGGTGACCGCCAGCCACCATATCCTCACCTTTGTCATACACCAGCAACCATCCTCACATTTGTCATGTACCTTTGTCTCGTCTGCATGTGGGCAGTACGTTCGGAAACTGAACCAATCAGAACATAGAGGAAAGCACACCAATAATTACGAGGGTAAGAGAGATGGGAACGTTCCCAAAAGATGAGACAATACGTTACCCAAACTTTCCCTTACTTCACCTAGGCTTTACCTGGCATATGTTAATTTTCTTTCAATTTATTCTGAATTTAATGCTCGGTGTTTTGACAAAATAAATCTCCCCGCTGTAACTGTGAACGTTTAAGTGTAAGCTCAAGCGTTAACTCAATTGAGTTTAGTAATCAGTCCTACGGCCTCTAAATGTAAGGTAATTGAATATTGGACAAGGATATAGGCTTAGCTTGGGTTATGTCAGGGCTAAGTTCTGGCTGATTATACTTGGTTAGGCCTAATTTGGGTTAGGAGTAATGTTTGTATTTTTCATTTCGTCTCTTCTTTAAATATATCTGAACTTTTGCGTGTATTTTTAACTTTGATAGTTAATTTTTGTACTGTTTCAAAACGTACTTTACAATATTTAGGCGAGACAGGTACACAAGGGTGAGGGTGGTTGGTGGTCATTGGTCACCAGGCTGACTGGTGACTTGTTGACAAACACCATGCGCCGCCCCCCACCCCACCACCACCACACCCCACCACACCCCACCACCACCACACCCCACCACACCCCACCACCACCACCACACCCCACCTTCATCTCCCCTCCCGCTCAACCCCTCCACTCCCCCCCCCTTTCTTCCCCTTCCTCAAATCTCCCGCAGCGCGCCTCCCTCCCTCCCTCTCTCCAGACTTCTTCTGAGAATGGTCCGCCGTTCATAAAAAAAACGGAGACCCTATCAAGACAATTTACAGAACCTACGTCAGACCAATTTTATCTTCCGCAACACTTACATGAAATTCATATCTAGTGAAGCAATAACAAAGACTGAAGAGGTCTGCGACAAGGCCAGTGCTCGAATAGGAGGACTGAGCTACGAGGACAGGTTACAGAATCTGGAGTCATTAACTGTACAGAAGAGCAGGACCAGAAGGGATATAATCACTACATAAAAAATATAGAGGAGAATAGTTAAGGTGAAGAGATTGTTGAAAACGCAAAAACTCGGAGGAAAATGTGAAAATAGCCGTACTAAGCGAGCGTGGTCAAGAGGAGTGTACTGGGAGAAGCAGCGAAGGCAATCCTAACTTCAACAGCAAATACAGCACAGAACTAAACTCGCAAGAAATGCATACTCACCAGGTTCAAATATCTAGGCGACAGGGGCTCACAGAGCTTGGATCTCGCTTCCTGTAGACTCATGATTGGTAGTTACTGATAACTATTAAATCACATAACCTACCGAGGAAGACGAAGCAGATGCAGCCTGCAAGCAACATCTTTTTACATATAGGTACATCTGCATTTATGCAGCTGCCCTAGACTGTATAAACATTTGCATAATGTGTGTGTGTGTGTGTGTGTGTGTGTGTGTGTGTGTGTGTGTGTGTGTGTGTGTGAGGCTCTATAGCTGTATGGTAGTGAAGGTCCCCATCTCGCAGGATGGTTAGTCAAACTGAGCCATGGGGTCAATAGCCTGCACTGGCAAACTTAATGTGCATTATCATATGATAGTGCCCAATAGGTTTAAGAATCTGTACACCCAGCAGTTGCTTGACATTTGAGAGACGGGACCAATGAGCCAACACCCCCCCCCCCCCGCAAGCACAACTAGGTGAGAACATCAGCTGTATACACAACTCTACGGTACCGACGCTGAAAGTTTCGTCCCATCTGCCCAGTTTTCTTTAGCAGCCGAGCGAGTGGCTGAGACCCGCTCAGTTCCGCGTGCTGCTGCTCCCAGCCACCACCTGATGGCCGGAAGCCCAACCCACGTCTGCCTGCCTGGTCTCTTCACCGTTAGGTTTATACGGATCTTTTCTCTATTAGTGTGTGTTGTGCAGGCTAAATATCTTGTTGAAATGTTTGCGACATCTCAACAAGGCTTGTACTGGTGTATGTATGCTACCATGTATCAACGCGTCATCACATGCTGCACAACGAAGGTCACTGTAGCCGGGGCCATTGTAGAGGTGAACACTGTAGCTGGGGCCATTGTAAAGGTGGACACTGTAGCTGGGGCCATTGTAGAGGTGGACACTGTAGCCGGGGCCATTGTAAAGGTGGACACTGTAGCTGGGGCCATTGTAAAGGTGGACACTGTAGCCGGGGTCATTGTAAAGGTGGACACTGTAGCTGGGGCCATTGTAAAGGTGGACACTGTAGCCGGGGCCATTGTAAAGGTGGACACTGTAGCTGGGGCCATTGTAAAGGTGGACACTGTAGCCGGGGCCATTGTAAAGGTGGACACTGTAGCCGGGGCCATTGTAAAGGTGGACACTGTAGCCGGGGCCATTGTAAAGGTGGACACTGTAGCTGGGGCCATTGTAAAGGTGGACACTGTAGCTGGGGCCATTGTAAAGGTGGTCACTGTAGCTAGGGCCATTGTAGAGGTGGACACTGTAGCTGGGGCCATTGTAGAGGTGGACACTGTAGCTGGGGCCATTGTAGAGGTGGACACTGTAGCTGGGGCCATTGTAGAGGTGGTCACTGTAGCCGGGGCCATTGTAAAGGACGGCATTGTAGCTAATATAATGTGAAAATGAACTTATGGAGAGTTAGTTTTTCAGCTTCCCTTCACAGTAAAGAAAAACATAAGAAATATTAAGAAGATTCGTGTTAGAATCATTAATCTTACCCTTTCGGTTATATTCAACAATATATGTTTACAAGAAAGACTACTACCCAAAATATACTAATATATATATATATATATATATATATATATATAATATATATTATAATATATTAATATATAATATATATATATATATATATATATATTGTAACGACCTTGAAACTATTTTATGTACACGTAGTATTTAATCATGAACATAAGATTGGAAAGATATTAGCTAGCAACACCCTTTTAGTGATAACTGTGTCATGTGCAAAATACCCTGTAAAGATTGTATTCATTCTATATAATCAAAATATCTAAAGATTTGAAATTTCGAAGCATAATATTTGCGAGACGTGATCAATTGTCTAATCTTATCTCTTCAGTTGTCAGAAAATTCTCCTCAAGTTGATTGATGAGACTGAGAATTGAGATGATAATGAGATAGAATTGAATGATGGTGAAAAAAATTGATTGATAAAGTCTTCTTCATAACAAATTGTTTAAAACATTGTCAATGGAAACATTATTGAAGCTGCTTTAATACAAATTAGTGAATATTGTAAACCCATCTCATTGCTTTGTTTGCAGTTGCCAGTTGTTTTGTACAGTTTTGCAGGGAGTGTATATGGTCTGAGTGTGTGTTTGAGGTCTTGTCTTGGTGAGTGTTTGAACGTGTTTGTGCGTCCTATTGTGTGTGTGTACTTGTCCAGGTGATTTGAATGCCTTTGTATGTTTCTGAAGGATGTGTGTGTGTGTGTGTGTGTGTGTGTGTGTGGTGTGTGTGTGTGTGTGTGTGTGTGTTGTGTGTTGTGTGTGGTGTTCGTCGTCAAGGTTAAGGCCTAGTATTGAAGTTGATGGTGAGACAGGTATGTGTATGAATGTAGTCTGATTAGTATAGTGATCATTCGTGAAGCCATTGAGACGATGCGTTGTGTATGCAAGGTCAGTGTCCCAGATACAGTTGAACACCACACATGGCCAACCTCCTGAAATAACCAGACAGCAATAGCCTCCAAGAACTGCTAAGTTGATATTAATCGGTCATACATTGAAGAATGTTTTGGCCTCCGTGAGTCTTCGTAGGTCGCTGGCCTCAGTGACGACATTATTTTTATTAACAGGTGTGTGAGGAAGATCAGGGTGGGTCAGCAGGTGTGTGAGGAAGAGCAGGCACATTTGCATTTGTGCAGCTGCCCTAGATATATGAGGGGAGTACAGGTGTCAAGAGCTAGCTACAGGTACTAAAATCCCCATCACAAGGATGGTTAGTCATACAGAGGCATGTGATCAGTAGTCTGCACTGGCAGACTCTGGGTGCATATCAAGATATCATCATCAATACAAGGGCGAATTTTTTTTTATTAATTCCTTAGGTACATCGCATTATCACTACCTAACTATATAATGGATATGTTCAAAGCTAACGTATCTAAACCCCATCACAGATTAGTCTACAGAGGATGTGATACAGTCTGCAATTATCTATATTGATTACCAAATCTACGGTGAATTTGAGCCATTTTTCACTGTACTATTTACGCTCTGCAGCACGTACTCACCTAGTTGCGCTTTGTGGGTTAAGCTTCGGCTCCTTGTCCCGCTTCTCAACTGTCACCGGCACAGATTCCTGAGCCTATTAGGCCTTATATCTGCATTTGAAACTGTGTATTAAGTCTGCTTCCACGACATCACTTCCTAAGTGATGTGTGGGTCATGGAGTTGTGTGGGGGTCGCCTTTATGCTCCCACATTTTCTGGTGTTGGAAGATCAGGGGTGGGATCAGCAGGTGTGTGAGGAAGATCAGGGTGGGCTCAGCAGGTGTGAGGAAGATCAGGTGCTCAGCAGGTGTGTGAGGAATATAATATAACTTACCAGATGTGTTGGCAGCAACCAATCACTAACGACCTTGGTGGGGAGCGGAAGAGCCTGGCTTAAAGAGCAACTATGTATCACATCCTTGTGTTAAGTTGTGTAAGTTGTGTCAGTGACTGCGGTCAGTAGTCCAAGAGGCTTCAGCGGCTACCAGCACCACAACCATCCCCCACATCAACCACCAGGCGCCACAACCATCACTACCACCCACCACCAGGCGCCACAGGTGAGGGGGAAGAGTGAGGTGACCCCAACACCTGCGTCACACAGATGAGGGTGATGATGGAGGTGGTAAGAGGTCAGAGGTGACCAGCCTGCAGCTAGGCTCTCACTCTCTCCCTCTCCTGTCTCATGTCAATTACCTCACCTGCCTCACTTCACTCTCATTTTCCAACTGATGTTCCATCTTACCTGAGAACTGATGATGGGTGGGGGTGGGACGTGGGGGTGGGTGTGGGGGTGTGTGGGTGGTGTGTGGGAGAGTGTTCAACCAGAGGTCCGTCACTGTCAAGGAAAAGGTCATACACTGTCATGGTGTTGCGTGAATACTCTGCTAGATGTAATCTAGTTGTA
>WNGS01008507.1:1775024-1777524 GCA_020271785.1 Procambarus virginalis
TAACGTGCACACACACACACTCTTCACCCACAACATTCTCAAGAACGCTGGTAATAATACATTCTTGTATGTGAACTAGAGACAGCACATTTGCCGTGAAGGTTGTTCTTGCAATTAACATTACAGGTGAGAGATGAACTTGAAGCTCTGGATGGTGTGGTCTGTCGTGCCGCCCGTGGCCTGTCCTGCACCGGCCGGCCCGTGGCCTGTCCTACACCGGCCCGTGGCCTGTCCCGCACCGGCCGGCCCGTGGCCTGTCCCGCACCGGCCGGCCCGTGGCCTGTCCTACACCGGCCGGCCCGTGGCCTGTCCTACACCGGCCGGCCTGTGGCCTGTCCAACACCAGCACGGACCGATCACTTTGAAAAACAAATGACTGGTCTTGGGGACGAGGTTTTCCTGCATGTTCCTTGACCAAGGCCACCGGGAAATGTAAACACAGGAAATGAACACTTTTACTGTCCATATATGTGTAATGTGTGTGGTTGATTACCGGTACCAACACTGGTGGTGTACCAGTACCAACACTGGTGGTGTACCAGTACCAACACTGATGGTGTACTAGTACCAACACTGGTGGTGTACCAGTACCAACACTGGTGATGTACCAGTACCAACACTGGTGGTGTACCAGTACCAACACTGGCGAAGTGTTTCCTCTATCATGTAAAACCTTGTGTCCGGTCTCCAGTTTCCCTGAACAGATACACTCCCATGTACTTGGTACTGTACAAAGACGAGATCAACTCCTGTACAACCTTCAGGGACCATTTTGTCGCGTTTTCAAAGTCCTCATCGAGTTCCCCGCAGTGGTCCTCAGTATTTATAATTCTCGTAATTTTTGCACCACCTGCGAACATTGAGAGGAAATAATCTACCCACCCTCTGGCAGGTCCTTCGCATGGGTTAAGAATATGGTCGGCCCCAGAAGTGACCCTTGTAGGACACCTTTGGTAAGACCCCTGCTACTGTAAGGTCTCTCCTCTGTCTCTTTTGTTTCCTGTTTCAGAAGTACTCGAAGAGCCACTGGCTGGAAGACAGGGTGTGGGAGGCTAACTCATTCTCCTGTTTAGATAGTGGTTTTTGTAACTATGTGCTCCAGAGTACAAAGATTGCCGTTCTAAGTCATTAGATAGTAGAACTTTGTACTATTCACTTTGTAGAGTCTACAAAAAATTAAGCTAGATAACATGCTTAAATATTCCTAGTTCTATTATAGTACACATATGTATTATATTAGGCCTCGGATATCGTATATTAGGCCTAGGGAGGTTAGGATAGGTTAGTTTAGTTTGTCAAAGCAACACAAGCAAAAATTGTTTTCCGGTTTGTCCAACTCAACCGCGCCAATTTCTACTTTCTGATTTCGTTGTTCGTCGATATATATATATATATATATATATATATATATATATATATATATATATATATATATATATATACTATGGTCCTCATCGTTACTGTAAGCACTACCAGAACAGGATGGGCTGGGGAGGCAGGTGTTTGGGAGGCAGGTATGTGGGAGGCAGGTGTGTGGGAGGCAGGGTGTGGAAGACAGGGTGTGGGATGCAGGGTGTGGAAGACAGGGTGTGTGGTGTGTGTGAGGCAGGCTGTGGAAGACAGGGTGTGTGAGGCAGGCTGTGGAAGACAGGGTGTGGAAGACAGGGTGTGTGAGGCAGGATACTGACTCACAACTAGAAGCCCTACACTAATGAAGATAATAAGGAGCAGGACATTCCCCCAACACCCTTGAAGACCACACCTACACTTCTCTGGCCTCCAGCCTGACCGTCGTGGCTCTCTGTGTATTGCAACCACAGGCTCACTCTTGTTGCAAGTTTATGAAATGTACAATAACAGCTGATAAATAAATGTCTAGCACTACCATAACAAAACTAGTAACTCTTAGTTACAGTGGCTCCCTCATAACTATCACTAAATCTCCATGCTTGTATGCTCTAATTCTCTAACATCAAATCTTGGGTCCATTCCCCTTTATGCTGCAAGGAATTTAGTTAAATTCAATTCCAATAAGAGAGTAAATACTAGACACATTCAAGTTTATATCATGGCCCTTTGTTCTCTTATGAGTATCATCATCACACACACACACACACACACACACACATTGTTTGAAACATTGATCAGTGTGTTTATGTAAATATATATGTAAATATTGTCTGCAGTCAGAACACTGGTCTAGTTGCTCCAGTTGGAACAATGCTGAGGATTTACAGTATTTGTACTAATTCTCTCGTAAACAGTTGAAGGGAAATATGAGCTTGGAAAATACTTGTATGTTATTATTAGTCATTGTGAATTATCAAGTTTACACTGTCATTCTGAGTAAGGCAGGGTGAGTGAGTGAATGAGTGAGTGAGTGAGGCAGGGTGAGTGAGTGAGTGAGGAAGGATGTGGGTGTACAGTTGTTGATATATTTCAGTCATTTTCCTCGACTGGTATAAGAGGCTGCTGGTTAATACTTGACCTCAAGTACAAG
>WNGS01008507.1:1780024-1786483 GCA_020271785.1 Procambarus virginalis
ATATTATTATTATTATTATTATTATTATATATTGGCACACATATGTGCCAATGTTGTTGTGTTCTTAACTGTTCTTGCGGAGCTACAAGAACAGCTAACTGGTTCGAATATTGTACCCGTGCAGAAGGACGACCCGCGCCTGCTAGGCCGTATGGAACGGGCCTGCTGTGGGAAGAGGGGGGGGGGGGGGGTAGTGTAGTGGTCAGTGTAAGTGCTTATTGTTAGGGGTCAGTGTAAGCGATCAGTGTAATCCCGTGGGGGTCGGAGTAAGGGACCAGTGTTGGACTGTAGGGGTCAGTGGAAATAGACAATGGCGGGTGTTACTTTATGGATCAAATTACAGGCTACCATAATGTAGGCGTTAAGGATTACCGTATTGTTTCAAGCGTAGGTTTGACATATATGAATGAGTTTGGGTGGACATAAATAGGAGCTGCCTCATGGGGCCAATAGGCCTTCTGCAGTTTCATGAATTCTTATGTTCTTATGTTAAGATCACCACCACAACCACCACCATCACCACAATCACTACCATCACCACCGCCAAAACCTCCACCACTACCACCCTTAAAGCTACATCCACTCCCCAAACATTCCTCGAACATGTCTCATTCAAGCACTTCCCAATACCTTCTCCCTCCTCCCATGTCTTACCCCCTTCTCCCCTCCCCCTCCCCTTCCCTTCCCCTCCCCCCTCCCCCCCCCGTTCTCCTCAACACTTACACCAACACGATCCTTCAGCATATCTCACACATCGCCTCGAGCATTTCCCCTCCCCCCCCCACCCACCAACCCTGTCTCACATCTGACGTTTCTTCAATTACATTCCAGCATCATTCATCAACTCATCTGTCATCCACACCAACATTCATTCAACTCGTCATTCTTCAAGACGGGGACGATGATGTTGTCAGACTTAAGAATGAGAGATTGTTAGCTATAGAATAGCAGTAGCTAAGAAAGAGACGGATCCTGGTGATATGTGACAATCTGCTTACAAGACACTTGACGCTAAAATGGCTCTCGGGGACATTTGGTATCATTTTCAATAGAATCAGTTATTGCAAACTGGTTCAAATTCAATCATATATATGCAAGGAATGAGGGGTCCGTTTTCTTAGGCACTGCAGCAGAGGGTGCCATTTGTCAGTGTTTAAACTACTTGTTTGTAGTGGTTGGGGTATTGTGTGGGCTTATGGTGTAAACATGAGACCTGGGTTAGGTCAGCGGATGTGACATGCTGGGTGTAAATTATATGAAACTTTAAGAAATTGTAAGACGTATTATTAACTCACAGGACACAACGGGCTCACCATAGCCCGTGCTACTTGGAACTTCTTGTTCCAGATAGCGAATCTTTAACATCATCACAGGACACGAACATGCACAAAAACCACCATAAAGATATTCACCACTTCCAAACATTAAAGTTTGATGTATACAAAAATGCATGAGTTAGGTGTCCTGTGTACCATATTTGGTACCATGCACTAAAGATATCAACTTCCTGACCAGAAGATGATATCTTCTCGTCAGAGACATGACCAAATTTAAATTTTGCCCCGAGGGGCGAGTTTATTGGGCAGCGCCACTCATCTTGTGAGTGGACACACCGCCATAGCAGCATGTACAACACTCCCCAATAGGAAGAAAACCCGCTGGGTTGTTCATCCAGTGTTGAACTATTACCCGATTACTAAATTAAGAAATATAACGTTCCACACTTAACACTTAAATTAGATAAGTCGAAGAATTGCGTAATGTGTTAAGAAAATTGTCAAATACATCAAGCAGGGAATGTATTCAGTGGCACATATCAACATTATTATTTGAACAAAACTGATGACAGGTCAACAGGGGAGTCTCTACAGAGCCTCCCATACCTGAACAGAATTATGAAGGTACGGCCATATGTACGGGAGTGTCTTGGACAGGCATGTGTAATGAATGCCCTGAGCTTAGTAGGTGGCATGAACAGTGGGCTACAAAGCGAGCCTAGAACTGCAACATAATGCACAGTGCTAGCAACACTCACCACTGCACAGTGCTAGCAACACTCACCACTGCACAGTGCTAGCAACACTCACCACTGCACAGTGCTAGCAACACTCACCACCACTACACAGTGCTAGCAACACTCACCACCACTGCACAGTGCTAGCAACACTCACCACCACTGCACAGTGCTAGCAACACTCACCACCACTGCACAGTGCTAGCAACACTCACCACCACTGCACAGTGCTAGCAACACCACTGCACAGTGCTAGCAACACCACTGCACAGTGCTAGCAACACTCACCACCACTGCACAGTGCTAGCAACACCACTGCACAGTGCTAGCAACACTCACCGCTGCACAGTGCTAGCAACACTCACCACTGCACAGTGCTAGCAACACTCACCACTGCACACCACGGCAACATGGACTAAGTTAGGGGGGAAAGCGATCCAAAACAAGTCAACTTGGACATTATGGAGATACGTCTTGGGAGAAGAATCTTCGGGTCCCAGATGGTGGTGAAGGAGAGTACTGGAGAGACAGCCTGGGACCTGATACATGTGAGAAGGAGGTTATAAATAGGAGCTGCCTCGCATGCGCTAATATTCCTTCTGCAGGTTTCTCTATTATCACAATGATTGTGTTTTGATGCTTCTAATCAGCATGTCTTACAGTCATCTCTTTTACAATCACACTTTTCATCATGCTATCATCATCATCATCGTGCTGGTGGTCCCTGTGTTATGGAGACTGTGATCAGAGTGAGGTGGTGATGCTGGGACTGTTGGTCACTCCTGCTCTCTGGTGAAGTGTGGCCGGCAGTGGGACGGAGCAGGGGATAGCCGGGATAAGCGGTGAGTCGAAAAGGGGGAGGCGGGAGAAGGGGGTCAAAAAAGGGAGGAGGAAGTGATCGGGGAGAGGAAAGAGGTGAAGGGATGGAGAGGTGACGTGCTGGTGCTGACACTAACACCTCTCCCCCCCTCCCGCCACACAGTGGTGGTGGTGCAGGTCGGCCTGAGCACCACCTCACGAGCCGCCGTCGCTAAGTGTATGTTGATTGATTTTGATTGTTGCCGCCGAAGGTGGCTAGTTTATTGTGCACCCCATACTCATCCTGTGAGCGGTAGCGCAAAAGCGTTACAGAGGGCACAAAAGGTATTTATCAGACCTCATCTTAGATTATTACATAAACAATTTCATCTATCCTTCACACCTTATAGTGTACGTGTGTGTGCTCGTCCTCGTCCTCCAGGGCCTTCCTCTTGGCCTTATTGATGTCTCCTGCTGGTCCTCCAGGCTGGTTGGCTGGCTGGGGGGTTTGGCCTTGTGTTTCCAGCATTAGCTTAGTTATAGAATTTATTTATATACAAGAAAGTGCATTCAGTTTTAATAGCTCACGCGGTATTTTCCATTTCTACACTTTCTCTTCGCCTGTGCCTCTACACCTTCTTTACTCCCTCCCCCCCTCCTCTCCTCCAACCCAAAAATGGGTTTGTGAGAGTACATAACATTGATGTCCTTACATTCTTGCAAAGCCACTAACTCGCATAGCTTTTCAAGCAGGTCCTTAATCTAATAGATAAAGTAAGATTGTTAATAGGTACATTGTAGCAAAGTTAATCAACATAATTAACTACAATATATATAATGATTGTATTGAATACACTGGTTTAGTTGCGTGTCTTATGTACTGATATTGGCGAAGTGGGAAGTAGAAGATGCAATGTGAGTTTGAAGCACAAGGTAGGAAACTGTGAGGATGAAATTAGGGACTTTTCGGTTTGACTTTTGAATAGGGCATAGGTTGGATAATTTTTTAATTCGTCAGGGAGTGAGTTCCAAAGAATAGGTTCCTTCATTTGCACGGGGTGTGTGCACAGATTTAGTATGACTCTGGGGATATCAAAGATATATTTATTTCTAGTGTGGTGCTCATGGGGTTCTACTACATCTGTCGAGGAAATGTTTCAGATCAAGATTAGCATTTAGGAACAAGGTTTTGTACATGTAAATAGCACAAAAGAACGCGGGGAGTGAGTGTATGTTTAGCATGTTAAGGGATTTAAACAGCGGAGCGGAGTGTTGTCTGAAAACAGAGTTTGTTATAATTCTGACAGCAGATTTTTGTTAGGTGATGATGGGGGTTGATGTGGTTGAGCCCCATGCACAGATACCGTATGCAAGATAAGAATAGATTTTACATTAATGACATTATGTCAAATGACACATCGAATACTGTTTATGTAGGGCAGACGTAAATATGTGTATTTATGTATGTCGGTTAGATTGGCTTCTTATAAGCACTACAATCATCTTCTGTGGTTGATTGTTTAATAAATCACTAAATTATATGTTTAACAGATCTCTAACCCTGTCCATGGAGGACAGAAGAAAATGTATATATGCTGATAAGCATTGTAAATATGTGGCCACGTCTGTGGTAGAAAATAGTAATAATAAAACAAAAATTGTGGTGCAGTCACCAGATCCCTCAACAACGCTCTTACAGTTTTCACGACATTTCACATCCCAGATGATTCAAGTAACTGTTGTGGTGTTAGCATAGTAGTGCGTCGTTTGTGACGTTGGGGAGACAACTAGACGCTGTCAGGCTGCCCCGGGGAAGGTTTAACAAGCTGGTCCATTAACAGATAGGCTACTGTAATGATCCTATCCCAGACGCTAAGGTGATAGGCCTCGCATTTCTCCGACGCGAATGAAAATCTCCGATAAATCATATGGAAAGCCAGTATGACAACAGTATTTACAAGGGATAATAGGACAGGGAGCTGGGAGAGGACTGAGTGAAGGAGCGGTTCCCTAACACTTGGACCATCGGGGATTGAACGCAGATCTGCAAAAAAAAAGCGAGATCGTTGCAGTGCTGGCCAGTAGGGATGAAATATTAAAGAGGACCATCGTCATTACCAGTAACGGCACCAACAACAACAACAACAACAAGAAGTCTAAGGAGGGGTTATCTGTGGTATCAGTGAGTCAGACATGACAGCCCTGGTGAAGGTCACTTGTGGCTCCAGCGGTGGTCTTCACCCTCTTCTCTCCCTCCCTCACACTACCTTCCTCTCCCTCCCTCCCTCCCTCCCTCACACTACCTTCCTCTCCCTCCCTCCCTCCCTCTCACACTACCTCCCTCTCCCTCCCTCCCTCCCTCTCACACTACCTTCCTCTCCCTCCCTCCCTCCCTCTCACACTACCTTCCTCTCCCTCCCTCCCTCCCTCACACTACCTTCCTCCATCACACTACCTTACTCTCCCTCCCTCCCTCCCTCCCTCCCTCACACTACCTCCCTCCCTCACACTACCTTCCACATGTCTCACCCGTTCCCAGCACCGACCCGGACCTGCCCCGTCCATAACACTATTCTCTCTCCAACCATCTCCAACATGCTCTCCAACACTCCACCATGTTGCAGCCGCTCTCTTTTTTTTTTTGGGGGGGGGGGGGAGTGAGGAGGATGGAGAGGCATAGGTGAAGGGAAGTTTAGAAGTGGGAAATACAGTGAGAGTTATAAAAGCAGGCGGGCTGACCGCCTTGCTGACACGATGTGTGGGTGTTGGCAGCTAAGCTAATCTTGCTGTCTCTCTTGTCAGGGAGCTGTGAGTGTGTGAGAGGTTCTTCACACGTGTTTCACCATATATGGACGTCTATAGATGAATACTGTGTAGCATTCATATATACACATTCTAACTCTCCAAAAGTTCATTTTCTCATTTTTTATTTATGGTCTGACGCCTAAAAGCGTTTCGTAAGGACTTCTTACATTTTCAAAGACAATTTACACATATCATTTCATGCTTATATTCGTTTTGGGTGAGGTGATACGACACAAATGTTTTTGGGTGAGGAATAAGTATAACATTCAGGGGTTTTTAAAGATCATATTCTGTACTAATGGAAAACTTGTTCACTAAGAATTGTAATGTATAATTGTCTTGTAAAACTTTTGTATATTTGATTTATATTGTATTTTCTTAAATAAAGATAAAAAAAAAAGTATTTCATCTGAGAATTATATACTGTGGGGCGGGGTTTTCATCTAGTGAATCGAGGCTCTTGGGCCACCAGCTGTGGGAGCGGGGCGTCTCATCTTGGAGTAATCTTTCTAACATTGGATCCTCTAACATTTCGATGGTGGTTCCACACCCTGATGTTGGTGCTGCAGTCTGATGTTTAGTGGCTGTATGTTCAGGAGTTCATGGAGCTCCTGGATTGTCTGATCATATGGTGGACGGTGTTTTGCTGCTCTCCTTAGCGCCTTATTTTGCACTGCTTGCGTTTTTGCTTGTTAGTTTCCTTTATGGTGTGTAGTGGTACTGGGGGATACTCTAGATGCGGCCGAACTAGAGCCTTATATAGATGGATCTGAATGTTTGTACTGAGGCTTCGGAATCTTCTTAGTTTTACTAAGGCTGCTTCGGCTTTGTTTAGTCGGTCC
>WNGS01008507.1:1786583-1796963 GCA_020271785.1 Procambarus virginalis
GAAGGGAGATGGAGACGTTACAAATCTCACGTTTACTGGGCCCGCCTAAAGTTTTCACCTTGAGAGGACGGATGTAAATCTCAAGTAGATGATAAAGTCCCCTACCTGACCTTGAAGTAATTATCATATCTTGGGAGGTCGGCTTGTAACGGAAACCCCCTAACCATCTCCCAGGCGGACCGAAAGAGCCAGAGCCCAACCCCGCAAGCACAACTAGGTGAATTCACACACACACGCACACGCACATGCACACGCACACACACACACGCACATGCACACGCGCACACGCACTTCCCAGAAGCATAACTGTTGAGCATGTGTCAGGCTGTACATAATAGTGTGGATCTCTTGAAGATTATTATGTGTGTGTGTGTGTGTGTGTGTGTGTGTGTGTGTGTGTGTGTGTGTGTGGTGTTTGTGTGTGTGTGTGTGTGTGTGTGTGTGTGCACCTCGTTGTGCGAGTGTTGACTTAGCTACATGTGATTTAAGGGTCGAGCACTAGCTCCTGGAAGCCCGCCTTATCTGTTGTCGGTTGTTTAAAGCACTGACTCCCTATCCTCCAGTTGACTGTCACCTTACTATCATCTCTGCTTCTAATCCAGTCCATTGGGTCACTCTTATGCTAAAATAAAGTTCTTTCTGACATCCCTTTTTGTCTCAAGTTTCTATACATCTCCTCTTGTTCCATCTGGCCTTATTTTGATCATTTGCATTTTATAAACCATATCGATTCCTCTGTGAATCGTTATATGTCGTTATCGTGTCTCCGCGATTGTGTATCCTCTCAAGTGTGATGAAATGTTGCTTCCTTGGTAGTTCAACCCTCGCACTTCTCGCACGAGTCTTGTTGCATACCAGGGAGGAAGTTATTAAACAAATATAACGTCTGGCCCCGGGAATGTATTTGGCTGTAACGGGGTGTTTTCCAGGGTGTTTAAAGAACGTTAACAAGAGCTTAGTGAGCCATTGTCTTCCATATTTAATAAATCATTAAAGTCAGGCAGAGTACCAGAGTCGGGTTAGTAATGTTGGCAACTTTATGAAGGAGAATAGATCACTTGCATCTATCATCAAATCAAATTCAACTTCAGATAGACATTGTTAACATTAGCAATAAAAATGAGGGAAAATTCCTTGGTCTATACATAGACAAGAGACTCAACTTCAGCACCCACATACAACACATAACCCAAAATGTCTCAAAAACGGTTGGTATACCTTCTAAAATCAGATATTATGTTCCCCACTTTGCTCTCCTCTCATTATACTACGCACTAATCTATTCCTATCTTACATACGGTATCTGTGCATAGGGTTCAACCACTGCAAATTACCTCAAGCCCATCATCACTCGGCAAAAATCTGCTGTCAGAATTATAACAACCTCTGTCTTCAGACAACACACCGCCCCTCTGTTTAAGTCCCTTAACATGCTAAACATATACTCACTCCACACATTCTCATGTGCTATTTACATGTACAAAACCTTGTTCCTAAATGCTAATCTTGATCTGAATTTTTTTCTTAATGGGTGTAATAGAGCCCATGAGCACCACACCAAAAATAAATATATCGTTGATATCCCCAAGAGTCAACTAAATCTGTGCAAACACTCCATGCAAATAAAAGAACCTATTCTTTAGAACTCACTCCTTGACAAATAAAAAATTGTCCAACCTATGCCCTATTCAAAAGTCAAACCAAAACGTCTCTTAATTTCATCCTCATAGTTTCCTACCTTGTGCTTCAAACTTACAAAGTATCTTCTACTTCCCACTTCCTCAATATTAGTACATAAGACATATATCTTTACCAGTGTAATTACCTCTGTCAATTTATATTGTAGTAATTTAATTTATATTTTTATTGGAGGCCTGGTCGAGGACCGGGCCGCGGGATACTAAAGCCCCGAAATCAAATCAAATCAAATCATCTCAAGATAGTTATTTGTTGATATAAAACCTTGCTACAATGTACCTTTTTATCTTACCTGATACGTTAGATTAGGGCCTGCCTGAAACGCTATGTGTGTTAGTGGCTTTGCAAGAATGTGTAAATACCAATCTTGTGTAATCTCACCAACCCATTGTACCTTCTTGTGAAAAATGTATTATTATTATTACCTATCATCCAGTTAGCCTGCTATTATAGGAAAATTGGTAGAAAAGATAACCACAAAAGCCATTCGTGGACTTCTTGAAACAATACATCAATTGAAAGAACACGAACATATTTTCTTCTAAGGGCTATTTATCTTTACCAAATTTACTTTAATTCTTTACCAGTATATTCCAAGAAGTTGATAGGGGGAAGGACTGTGGCAGTGTTCACCTTGGGCCAGATTCAGGAAAGCACTTACGCAATCACTTACGAACCTGTACATCTTTTCTCAATCTTTGGCGGCTTTGTTCCCAATTATTAAACAGTTAATGAGCTCCGAAGCACCAGGAGGCTGTTTATAACAATAACAACAGTTGAATGGGAAGTTTTCATGCTTGTAAACTGTTTAATAAATGTAACCAAAGCCGTTAAAGATTGAGGAAAGATGTACACGTTAGCAAGTGCTTGCGTAAGTGCTTTCGTGAATCTGGCCCCTTGACTCCAGGAAGACCTTTGGTGTGTGAGGAGTCCAGAGACTAATACATATGTTACATCCCACCAGACACTTCACCAAATGACAATTATCTAACAAGTTGTAACAATTTTCTAACACGTCATAAAAACTATAACAAGATGCAGGAACTTTGTATCAAGTTGGAACAAGGTAACACTAGTGACCATTACGTGTGTGTGTGTATGCAAGGAGGAGGTCAGAGTATGGGAGTCAGCATAAACGGAGATTATCTTGAGATGATTTCGGGGCTTAGTGTCCCCGCGGCCCGGTCCTCGTTCAGGCCTCCTTTTTGTTCGGCCTCCGGAGACCATATAGTCTGCCTGGGAGACTTGCGTGTGGTGTTCCGCAGGGTGTGGCGCTGGAACCTCCCTTCTTTACCACATACATCTACGATTTAGACTCTGGATTAAAATTAGCTACACTTGCATACAGGCAGACGCTATCAAATTTGAGCGGGAAATAAATTACCAAGACACCAAATAGCTGTAAGACGAGCTGGATAGGTTCTCAAAATGAAGGGAAGATTGGTAGATGCAATTTAATGATAACCAATTTAGAGTACATAGCTTAGGTAGTAGTAATAACATTTCTCAGATGTCAACAACAGTGTTGAAATTCCAAAGTCAGAATGCGATAAATCTGAGAGTTGCGATAAGGAGGCATCTTATGCTAAACATTAAATACATAAATGTGAGGAATAAAGCAAATAGAACACTGGAATATATTTCTAGAAGCGTTAGAAACATGTAATAGTATTACTAATAATAATCTTTTGCTTTATCTTGCCCTTATGAAGTAAGGGCAAGGTATATCTTGCCCGTATAAAGTAAGGGCAAGGTATATCTTGCCCTCTCTTTAAGGTAAGGAGTTAAGTTTTGGTCGTCGCACCACAGAACAATGACAAAGTTAACGCCAAGAACCAGGAACTCGTCTTGTGAGGAGAGATTAATATAAGCTTAAGATTCCCTCACTAGAAAGAGGAAGACCAGGGTCATGAAGATAATTGTACAGGTCGGTATATACTCTCACTGACCGGATGGTAGAGAGGTGTTGACCAGGTCATATCTACTCAAACATATCCACAATGTCCGGTTATATATAACGGGTATAACAAAGACGATATAACCAAGAGCGTAAACATATAATCACAAAATAGAACTCAAAACCATGGACATCAATTTGAAAAGTTAAAATGTACGAAATACTTGACAAATATGGGTTTGGAAAAATGGTTGTTGATTTATGGAACAAATTTCCGCGTAAGCCAGTAGAGGCGGCATCGATAGATTGTGTCAAGCGTAGGACAGACATACCTATGACAGGATTTGGGTGAATATAAATAGGAGCTGCCTCGTATGGGTCGATAGGTTTTCTGCAGTTCATGAATTTGTATGTTCTAAGAGACATTTTATTCGGTATGGGTTGGGTGTGGGTTCCTTGGGTGTGGGTTCCAGGCCAGAGAGAGAGAGAGGGAGAGAGTGACACGTGCAGAAGAGACGTGTCACTTTGCATAAGATATCTTGGGGTGCAAGAAGAGAGGCCAGAGCGGGATGCTGAAGTAATAAGACAAGCGGTGTGTGTGTGGTGAAGAGTGTCGTTGTGGCGGTGTGTGTGGTGGGAGGCAGTACGGGGAATCCTGTAACATAAGCTGTGGTGGCGCGGCCTGGCCCCACGCTGTCTGTGCTCTGTCACCCCCCCTCCTCCCCCTTCACCCCCTCTCTCTGTCACGCCCCCCTCACTGGCGGCCTGGCCCCACGCTGTCTGTGCTGTGTTACCCCCCTTCACCCCCTCACTCTGGCGGCCTGGCCCCACGCTGTCTGTGCTGTGTTACCCCCCTTCACCCCTCACTCTGGCGGCCTGGCCCCACGCTGTCTGTGCTGTGTTACCCCCCTTCACCCCCTCACTCTGGCGGCCTGGCCCCACGCTGTCTGTGCTGTGTTACCCCCCTTCACCCCCTCACTCTGGCGGCCTGGCCCCACGCTGTCTGCGCTGTGTTACCCCCCCTTCACCCCCTCACTCTGGCGGCCTGGCCCCACGCTGTCTGTGCTCTGGCACCCCCTCACTCTGTCACTCCCCCCCCCCATATCAAATGTATACATAAAGAGTGACACTGTTATCCTGGGATGTCACAGGAAAAAGACAAGGAACCATGAATAACAGGCCAGTTGGGGACCAAGTGACGACCCCCACTAACTCTACACAAGGAGAAGATGGTTGCGCAATTAAGTCTGCGAATACTGTGATTGGGTCGAGGCGGTAGCGAGGTGTTTACTAGATGATATCCACTCCGACGACTGAGTCTGACGATGACACAAGGCCACCAGCGAGACAGCTGTGAAAATATGCTCATGATGATAACGAATTCGTTAATGAGAGAGAGAGAGAGAGAGAGGGGAAAAAAAGAGACAAGCAAGAGTTGTTAAAAATGAGACGCAAGGATACCAGCCGGGTTGATGTGTTGAGGCGCTCAACTGTGTGTAACTTGACGCTGGATATCTTGCTATGACTTGACGCTGGATATCTTTCTATGACTTGACGCTGGATATCTTTCTGTGACTTGACGCTGGTTATCTTTCTATGACTTGACGCTGGATATCTTTCTGACTTGACGCTGGATATCTTGCTATAACTTGACGCTGGATATCTTGCTATAACTTGATGCTGGTTTTCTTTCTATAACTTGGATCAAGTTATAGAAATATAATCAGCATCAAGTTATAACTATAACTTGTTTTCCTACCTTCCCCCAACCCCCTAACACCCCCCCCCCCCATCATCACCCATACTACCAGTGGGTGATGATATCACTGTATATACTACCAGTGGGTGTTGATATCACTATATATACTACCAGTGGGTGATGATATCACTGTATATACTACCAGTGGGTGATGATATCACTGTATATACTACCAGTGGGTGTTGATATCACTGTATATACTACCAGTGGGTGATGATATCACTGTATATACTACCAGTGGGTGTTGATATCACTGTATATACTACCAGTGGGTGATGATATCACTGTATATACTACCAGTGGGTGATGATATCACTGTATATACTACCAGTGGGTGATGATATCACTATATATACTACCAGTGGGTGATGATATCACTGTATATACTACCAGTGGGTGATGATATCACTGTACAGTTGGATAACAGTTAGGGAGGAATTTTGTATTTGTTACTTAGCGAAGCGTTGGCCTCTTATCATCCTGTTTAGATTACAAAGCCAAAAGTTACTTTCTGTAACTATGCGAACTATCGTACATCTATTGACGTAATGGGATAATTTAGATATATCCATAGATAGATAATTAGATTGTAATTAGATAGTAGATTTTCGTAACTATTCTCTTTTATGAAGTCCAGAAAAATAATGTTAACAAAACTATAATATTTGTAGGCCTAATGTAGCACATATATTAGGCCTAAGATGGAGCGTATTAGGTCTAGGATGGTTAGGTTAGGGTTTTATTAGCGACATAAATATATAACCTATTTTCGGTTTATGCAAAGTCAGTAGTACCAAATTCGTCTTTTGTAATTGTCCATTACGTGGATATATGTACTTATATAGTCAATATAGCTTTACTATAAGTACTGTCTAAACAGGCAGACGGTTATCTTGAGAGGATTTCGGGGCTTAGTGTCCCCGCGGCCCGGTCCTCGACCAGGCCTCCACCCACAGAAAGCAGCCCGTAAGCTGACTAACTCCAGGTACCTATTACTGCTAGGTAACAGGGGCATGAGGGTGAAAGAAACATTTTACCCATTTGTCTCCGCCTCCACCGGGATGAGATAAGGACCAAAGGTTGTTTATCACACACACCCACGGGCCCGCAGTCACGCAGAACGGGACAATACTGAGACAGTGGTTAACACACCTAGTTAACTTTTAACGTGCAATGATTCCGGGGGTCAAGGCCCGCGGCCCGGTCTCTGACCTGGTCAGGTTGACCAGGCTGGCGGTCTGGTCAACCAGGCTGTTGAGGCTGGGCGCTGGAACACCAGTGTTGAGAGTTTGGGGGAGGTGAGAGGGGGTGGGCAAGAGTGTGGGAGTGGGGGCGGACATGCCAGGTCTGTCAACGAAGGTCTGTGTAAACAAGACAGAGTAGAATTAATTAGTGCCCGCTCCCCCCCCCCTCCCCCACCACCCCTTCTGCCTTCTCTTCTCCCAAATTGTGGGTGGAATTGTAATATGGGTGTGTTCTAAAATATTTTAAGCTAAATGAACTCTAGGGTTCAGTTGCTGACCCAGTATGTGCCTCTATAATCATTCCACCACCGCCCACGGGATGGGTACGGGGTTCCTGAATGAGGGTTCTAAGAGTCTTCTACTCCCCAAGCCCGGCCCGGGCCAGGCTTGATTTGAGAGCTAGATTTAACAGGCTGTTGGGTGGCGCGGCCCGCAGGTCCACATATCCACTATAGCCTGGTTGTCCGTTTATTCTACAAAACTGCCCAGTTTTTCTTGAAGATTTTCACTTTGTGTTCCGGCAATATTTCTTATACTGGCAGGGAGGTTATTGAACTCCGTAGACCGTTGATGTGTTCATACAGTGTTCTCTGACCCTCTTCACTGGCTCTGTTCTGCATTTCCATCCATATCGTTCACCCTAGTATAATTTAAAAAAAAATTTAAATTTCGCCCCGAGGGGCGAGTTTATTGGGCAGCGCCACTCATCTTGTGAGTGGACACACCGCCATAGCAGCATGTACACACTCCCCAATAGGAAGAAAACCCGCTGGGTTGTTCAATCCGTCACTTGTACCCAGACACAGCTGGACTTGCTTAACTGTCTCAATTGAACAGCTCATCAAACAAGAAGATTAACATCTATCAACCCTTAAAACTTACGTTATCTTGCGGGTGCAAAATGGGGAAATCTTTAAGAACAGTATCATTATTTGACAAATAGTGTTTTCCTAACTCAAACAATGTGGGGTTTATTATTCTACACATACTTTTTATGATATTCTACCGTGCAAAATTGAGACCTTGCCCTCCAGTACCTTCCATGTATATATTATTTGATATCTTTCTCGTCTCCTGTCTAGAGACATTTTAGACGATCCCAATAATGTAGAGGCTCTATCGTGTCTGTGTGAGCCGTACATGTTCTCTGTATTCGCTCATATTTCAGCATAACAAATGACTGAACTAACGATGTGTGTACATGTCAGTGTGAGACACGGGTGAGTGGAACAAGCAGAGACGGAGCATGGAACAACAGGTACAGTGTGTGTGTGTGTGTGTGTGTGTGTGTGTGTGTGTGTGTGTGTGTGTGTGTGTGTTGTGTGTGTGGTGTGTGTGTGTGTGTGTGCAAGTGTGCCCGCATCTGGTGAGGGAGTGTGTGGGACCTCGAGTGTGCTTCTCCTCTCCCTCATGTTCTTCAACCCCCTCATTCTTCTCCACCTTCTTCCCTCCCGCTTCTCTTCTCTTTCGTCCTCCCTCCCTGCATATAAAACATAAATATATATATATATATATATATATATATATATATTATATATATGAGTATATATACTGTATATACTGTATATTGTCATTCTTTTAAGAATATATTATTGAGTAACAGGGTGGGATCAATGATCCTAGTGCGAATATTCTCTAGTTTTCTTACATTTTTCTTCACTTGAGAAGGTAGTTGAAGAAATTACCTCTCCGAAAGTTTATTTTTACAATATTATTTGACCTGACGCTCAGAGATGCGAGTTAAAGAATTAACTCGTGTTAACATTATTAAAAAAAAAAGGTTGGAGTTCGAATGGTTATAAAGATTCCTGCTGCCGGATATATAGCCCAGTATGAGGTGAAGGTGAACTTATTTATATACAAAAATATACAAAAAAATTATTTGACAAAAATAAAACCTATTAATACAATTAAAAGTTCAATGTGAATACGGGGAAGTCAAAAGCCATTTTTTTTTTTTAAAGTTAAATTTAATAAAACAAAAAAAAATTACTGTAACCCCTGCAATACAGTTTTCTTTGTACACGTAATTTATAAAACAAAATAAATAAAGCAATAACACTATGTCAACTCAGGACCAGACACTGCACAACAACAACAAAGTGTTAAAATACAGTGCTACAAGATACAATACCTAACACCACAACTGTTAACGAGCTTCCGGGGCAATTCACTGTAAGCTAATTAGATCTTACCTCCAGCAGAGCGCCTCAACTGACGAACTAAATAGGGGCCAGATTCACGAAGCAGTTACGCAAGTACTTACGAACGTGTACATCTTTCACTCAATCTTTGACGGCTTTGGTTACATTTATTTAACAGTTTACAAGCATGAAACTTCCCAATCAACGTTGTATTGTTATAAACAGCCTCCTGGTGCCTCGAGCTCATTAACTGTTTAATAATTGTAAAAAAAAGCCGCCAAAGATGAGAAAAGATTTACAGGTTCGTAAGTACTTGCGTAATGCTTCGTGAATTTGGCCAGTTGACTAGTCTGCCTCCTCGAAGGGCAGGTGGCGGCACCATAGTAAAGTCGACTTTACTATGGTGTCGGTGGCTAAACAATGTGTCAGCGCACGGTGCACGAACGCCACCAACGTGTGACCATAGAATGTTGTGTTGTCGACCAGACCACACACTAGAAGGTGAAGGGACGACGACGTTTCTTTCGTATCAAGCGACTTGAGAATGGTCCAGGACGGACCGAAACGTCGTCGTCCCTTCATCTTTTAGTGTGTGGTCTGGTCAACATTCTTCAGCCACGTTATTGTGACTCATCGCCTGCATGTTGTGTTGTCGGTTAATATAAACAAAAATGCATGTAAAAACTATAAAATACTAGCCAAAACCTTGAAGAAACATAAATATCAAACAAAACTTTCTCACAACCCGACTATCACCAGAGAAATCTAACAAGCAACACAGAAATCATCGATAAATACAGCGATAGCAAGAGACTCGACATCAGCGAGGCACTACACATCAAAAGTCACACAAGCAATCAACAGCCAATTAATGCACAACTATATTCTACCCACTTCAAGACCCGAACCAACATAGAAGCAGCAAGAGGAGGTATGGAACAATAAGCCTTCTGCAGTTACTTCCATTTTTATGTTTTAATACCCATTGTTCGTGTTCTGTTCTACTTTGTCACCTCACCCAAAATTTCGTGCCATATCACCTCCCCCAAACGAGTATAAGTATGATGAATTTACGTGTAAACTAAGTCTTTGAAATGTAATAAGCATTACGAAACGCGCTCAGGCGTCAGACCAGAAATAATGAATGAATTTTGGAGGTTAATTATTCAATTACCCTCGACAGTGAAGAAGAACGTAAGAAATATTGAGAAGATTCGTGTTAGAATGATTCACTACCCTTCGGTCATATTCACCAACATTAGTTTATAAGAAAGACTGCTACCAAATATATATAAGCAGAAGGCTTATATATATTACTATGTCCCTTCCTCCATACCTCCCTCCCTCCTCCTTTCTGTCATTCCCCCCCTTTCTTCTTTTCTGCTATCCCTACCTTCTACTATCCTCTCCCCCACTATCTCTCCCCCACTGTCTCTCCCCACTGTGCTTCCCTAGCCTGGCTCACACGCTGGCCCCTGGGCCTGGTGGTGGTGGAGTGGAGGGAGCCAGCTGTCCCGCTGCACTCTTCAACTCTGCACTTCTTGCTTGTATCATACCGTGGTCACGTGGGGGTAAGAAATTACCGGTACTGCAGGTATGTGGACTCCCTGGCTGCTGCCCGCTCGCCTCCCTCCCGTC
>WNGS01008507.1:1800779-1818246 GCA_020271785.1 Procambarus virginalis
TTTTAAGAATGACCCCATTACGCTTTCTATCATTTTTTCTTAATTTTTATATTATACCCGAAACGCCCAGCGCCTTATATTATTATTATTATTATATATTATAACAACGCTAACCAGCATGTACTGTAGACTGGTGACAGCGGCGAAAAGTCACAGGAACGTGGCTGAAGAATGTTGACAGACCACATACTAGAAGGTGAAGGGACGACGACGTTTCGGTCCGTCTGGACTATTCTCAATCGACTTGAGAATGGTCCGAACGAACAGAAACGTCGTCGTCCCTTCACCTTCTAGTGTGTGATCTGGTCAACACTGGTGACGTCACTTGGTCACGTGTTGTATGTAAACATTGCGAGTGAGGGAAGGCGGGAGAGGACGGGCAACTGGCGCGACTTTGGGAGGTCAACTTTGGGAGGTCAACTTTGGGAGGTCAACTTTGGGAGGTCAACTTTGGGAGTCAACTGGGGGTCTCCTTATTAAGTGTGGAGCGTGAGGCAGTATAGTGTGGCGTGGTGTCGGGGCACACTTGTCGCACACAACCCTGACTGCACTCTACCACACCACTCGTTAAGCTATGTCAAGCTCTCAATGGTCCGCTTGGATATACAGTAAGCCTGCAGGAACCAGCCAGGCCATTATACATATACATACGGTATACATATACACCTGTTGCTGTTATTGTGTGTGTGTTTATGTAAGCAATGATAGACAAAATAAGTCATAAATAATAACAAATATAATCAATTAGGAAATACTGACATACAGGTTTTTGATGGCTCGGTATTTAGCTTCGAGAACACGACCGCCCATTGTTTGGATGACAGGTTGTTCGCGTGACAGCGTTGTGCTGATGCTCGTCCTCCTGGCCTCCAATTACCGCATTTCTCTTGTATTTCGATCTGTAGTTTCGAAATATTAGAGAGGTCGAATATTCGACCTCGATACGCAGAAGAAAATTACCACTAGAGACATCTTGCAAGCAGAACTTATTACAGGAGGAAAGATTTGAGGTAGCTACAGAAGCACCATACTATCACACGAGCTCAAAGCGGCAGCTAAGAGCCTTCTTCAGAATTAGGAGGTAGTCGTCAGGAGAGGTGACAAGTCACCAATATACGTTATTCTAAAAAAAAAGACGAATATCTGGTAAAAATTAACCTCTTACTCTCCAACCAAACTATATTATAAAAAGTCACGAGTGATACCACAGCCGAATTGAAAACGAAGGTAAACAGATTGAAACTGTGAACGCCAAGAAATCTGGACTCCACCTGTCTGAGGTTACCGGGGAATATAAGCCAGGTTATGCATATGGGAATGTCAAGACCCACAAACCCTGAAACCCACTTCGGCCAATCATCAGCCAGATACCCTGGGCTGGATACCAACACCCACATACAGACAAGCTAAGTGACTCAACTGCCTACTGACTCCTTATGTGTCTTGTGCTTTCAGCCTGAAGTCTCCAAAGGAATCTGTTGACTTATTGCGGGTAGCGTGGGCCACGGGAATGAGAGCCTCTCTGGATGTAGAGTCGCTGTTTACCAGCGTGCCTGTGGATAAGACAGTCAGGATGATGATGGACAGAGTGTATCGTGATCCGGCTTGTACCCCTCTAGACATACCAGAGAGCATACTGAGGAAATTACTGGAAGCTTGCACTAAAGAGGCACCCTTCATGAGTCCCGATGGGCACATGTATAAACAAGTGGATGGGGTCGCCATGGCTTCTTCCCTAGGTGTCCTGTTCACGAATTTTTACAAGGGAACCTTATAGCGGAGGGTCCTTGTTGACATGGACTAAAAACCTGCCAAATACTGCAGGTATGTTGACGACATATTTATGCAGATACCTGATGTCGTGCGTTTACAGCAGTTGAAGGAGGCATTTGAGCAGAGTTCGGTGTTAAGTTTCACTTACGAGATGGAGAGTGATCGGAAGCTGCCCTTTCTAGATGTAACAGTCCTGGAAAGAAATGGAGGTTGCCATACTGCAGTCTACACTAAGAAAACTAACATAGGAATGTGCCTGAATGCTAACAGTGACTGCCCGAACAGGTACAAGCAGAGTGTTGTCAACGCTTAGGTTGACCGAGCTCTCACGCACATCTCTGGTTGGAAGCAGGTCGACGAGGAACTCTATAGAGAAAGGCAGATCCTAGTCAGTAATGGCTTCTCAAACGGTTATGTTGAAGACGTCATTAAAAGAAAGGTGACACACCTTGCAACCTCTGAAGAAGCAACCAGCACAACACGTGTACCTCATATCAGACTGTTTTACAGGAACTTCTTTAGGAATGTCCTCCTATTTCAAACCATCAAAGTCGCCGGGAAATGAGAGCCGATATATCTTTAAGGGAGGTAATTAGGTCGACCCCGACCAACCTATGATACCACATACCACCCATTTATCTACCTGAAAAGTTTGGTGGAGCGAACCCCACGCTCTGGCCTCCAACCTCGGCCAGACAGACGGGCCAACACGTGTGTTAGAGGATACTACAGTCTTGTGTTTCACATAACTGAAGTGGTAAGAAGAGAGTGTATAGTCTTGAGGTGAGTGTAGCTAATGAGTGCACGTCAGACTGGGCCGCTCTTCCAAGTACCTGGGCCCAGATTCACGAAGCAGTTACGCAAGTACTTACGAACCTGTACATTTTTCCTCAATCTTTGATGGTTTTGGTTACATTTATTAAACAGTTTACAAGCATGAAAACGTCCCAATCAACGGTTGTTATTGTTATAAACAGCCTCCTGGTGCTTGGGAGCTCATTAACTGTTTAATAATTGTAAAAAAAAGCCGCCAAAGATTGAGAAAAGATGTACAGGTTCGGTAAATGCTTGCATAACTGCTTTGTGAATCTGACCCAAGGTACACAATATTCCTGGTTCCCCCTGTCTTTAAATATACAATCACACCTTTATACCTCCCCAATTAATGTTACATTTAGTAGTACGCGTGTGTGACCTTGACTGGTGTGTGTGTCACACAGGTGAGCGCAGTGCCAGCAGTGGAGAGAGTGAGGGCGGCGGGCCCGACCCACCCAAACACGGGGCTCCCAATGGACGCGTGTGTGGCACCCCGAAGGAGGAGGACTCCTCGGACACCGACATGGAGATCAAGAGTCTCGACCTGACCGGTGAGTCCCCCTAGGCTCACGCTCAACCCTCTCAGCAGTTCGGAGTGAGTCTTTAACCTCATATTCAGCCCAGTCTTGCCAGGCTATTTGCATTGCAAGATGTCATGGTTTAGGGCAGACGAGGTCAAAACCTGGCCCTAAATTGGTTAGAATTTTTAATAGCATCCAAATCTCTTGGATGAGACATAATTCTTTTCCTCGATTGTTTTCGGGTTAAAAGAAGACGAGGTGAATCTCTCAGGGGTAAATTAATTTTCTTGGTTAATTATTTGGCTGTAATTTATTGATTGAATGAGAGTGTAGTATGTTTTGTAAATACCATTAACACTGGCCATGATACCTCACCACCATCACACAATTGTCACGAGAGGATCCTTCAGATTGTTCCTCGAAGCTCCAAACATGAGTGTTACTTTTTACAAGTATTTTCTGTTATATCAGAAGAGGTGACTGGTATGTGGGTTGATGTGGAGCATGGCAGTAGGTGGTGTGGAGCATAACCAAGTGTGTGTGGAGTGGAGCATAACCAGATGTATGGAGTGAAGCATAACCAGATGTGTGGAGTGGAGCATAACCAGGTGTGTGGAGTGGAGCATAACCAGATGTGTGGAGCATAGCCAGGTGTGTGGAGCATAACCAGGTGTGTGGTGTTACAGCACGCGTGAGCCTACGGGAGCGTGAGGGCCCAGAGAGAGTGCGGCCCATGTCGTGGGAAGGGGAGCTCTCCGACCCTATCCTCACCAAGCAACCTCCACCTCCTCCACCTCAGGTAAGTCTTCCTCCAGGCAACCTCCACCCCCGGTAAGTCCCCCCTCCACTTCAGGTAAGTCCCCTTGTACTTCGGGTAAGTCCACCTCCAGGCAGCCTCCACTTCAGGTAAGTCCCCCTCCACCTGTTGTAAGTCCAGGTGCAGGTGGGAATGGCCCTCACCAGTAGACTGTAGTCTGTCTTGGAGGCCTCTCTCGTCTGGCCATTATGGTTCTAAATGGCTATACTGTCCGACAACTGAAGGTTATCACAGCGTCATCAGGGGTCACCAAGACGGTCAGAGACGCGGCTGAGTGGTGGCGGGAAGACCCAAGCAAGTCTGGCAACCATTCCATAAAAACACTCCCTCAGATAGGGCCTATAACGGTCTATAGGGCCTATAACCTCCCGTAGAGACCACAGACAGTCTAAGGTGGTTTAGCACCATTGTTCGTGATTTTATGACACGCATATTCCGGGAACGTGTCTGTAGCCGCCTCATTACCGGAACGGGACGTCACTGGCAGTAAAAACAAGTGACGTTCATTGTACCATATATACAGTGCCAAGTTGGGATACCCAACCACGTCGACTAGTGGGGTACCTCGTACGATCCCCCGGATGGTCCTCTTCCCTGCGTCCTGTTCCAGCCGCTCGACCTCATAGTCCCTTCCTATGTTGTTGTTGTTGTTAAAGATTCGCTACCTAGAACAAGAAGTTCCAAGTAGCACGGGCTATGGTGAGCCCGTAGAGCCTTGTCCCTTCCTAGTGCCGTACAGTCATATGCGTTGAGGCCTTTCTCCTCATATTTACCGTTTACTGTAGCCATTAAATCATTGCTATAGTTGCTACGTTTATTACAGGTAAGGTTTGTGACACTCGCGATCCTCGCCGGTGGCTAGGACATACAGCCTGAGATAAAACAGAGGCTAGGAAGAAACAGGGACGAGGAAGGGACAGGGTCAAGGTTAGGTACAGGGCACTTGAGACCGTCCAGGGACACACCTCGACAAGTGACGAAGGTGAGGTCAGAAGCGGACGGGTTAGATCACTGTCACAAGACTGGGATTTGAGCAAGTATGCTATTATCATAAGTCCTTGACTTAACCTGGTCTCTTAACCGGATGGGTGGGGCTGGGGGGGTGGTAGAGGACCAAGAGGGGCAAGGAGGTGGGGTGGTAGATAGCTGGGTGCGGCAAGGGGGGCGGTAGATTGTTGGGTTGGGCTACAGGTAGGGTGGTGGTAGATTATTGAGTGGGGCTAGGAGTGATGGTAGATTGTTGGGTGGAGTAAGGGCGAGTGGTAGATGGTTGGGCGGGATAAGGGGGTGGTAGATGGGTGGGGCAAAGGGGGGGGGCCGTAGTAGACTGCTAGGTAGGCCTGAGAGTGCTAGTACACGCCTTAATATTACAGAATATATCAAAACATTTACACGTAGTGCAAGATGGGAGTAAGATTCCCGATAGTGAGGAGTCGGCGAGCCCCTGTTGTGGCTGCGGGGGTTGAGCTGTGGCTCTTTGGTCCCGCCTCTCGATTGCCAATCAACGTATCTATTGTACCATAAGACATCTCCCTCGCCAACCATGTTGTACCAATGAGTTGTTGTGGACATATTTAATACTGTTTATTACTCCTCCTTGTGATCTTCCCTGTCATTCATATGTCGTTCTTAGTCTTGCTATATCTAGAGAATTGGTGATACTAGTTTTGTCACTAGTAAGTAAGCCGTCAACCTTCTTGCTTAATTATTGATCGACATTTTCCCATTATGGAGTCGACATAATGATGTGAAGTCTGACAAGACACAAAGTACCTTCACGGTCCCTTCACGGTCCCTTCACGGTCCCTTCACGGTCCCTTCACGGTACCTTCACGGTCCCTTCACGGTACGTTCACGGTACTTTCACAGTCCCTTCACGGTTCCTTCACGGTCCCTACACGGTCCCTTCACGGTCCCTTCACGGTCCCTTCACGGTCCCTACACGGTCCCTTCACGGTCCCTTCACGGTCCCTTCACGGTCCCTTCACGGTCCTTCACGGTCCCTCACGGTCCCTTCACGGTCCCTACACTGTCCTTCACGGTCCCTTCACGGTACCTTCAGACAGGTAATGTGAGGTGCTGCAGGTGCTCTTTGGCTCACTACCTCCTGCCTGTTACAGTGCTGCCTCTCCACAGCCTCTGGGGTCGGGCGCATAGGATTATTTTTTCTGGTCGGCTTTTCGAACACGTCTGGGAGACTGGTCGGGTCCTGGATAGCCGTAGGTGGTAGGATAATCCTAGTTAGTTGACCGAATCCTTGATAGCATTAGCTAGTCGATTCCATGTAATCCCTGGCTGGTTGATCAGGTCTTGGATAAGGTAACTTAAGAATCCTCACTGGCACGTAAGGTTTTGGAGAACTCTGGATGGTCGGGTCCTGTAGAGCTCTTGCTGGATGGTGGGGTCCTATAGAGCTCTGGCTGGATGGTGGGGTCCTCTAGAGCTCTGGCTGGATGGTGGCGTCCTGTAGAGCTCTAGCTGGATGGTGGGGTCTTGTAGAGGCTCTGGCTGGATATTCGGTCTTGTAGAGGCTCTGGCTGGATGGTGGGGTCCTGTAGAGCTCTGGCTGGATGGTGGGGTCCTGTAGAGCTCTGGCTGGATGGTGGGGTCCTTGTAGAGCTCTGGCTGGATGGTGGGGTCTGTAGAGCTCTGGCTGGATGGTGGAGTCCTGTAGACCTCTGGCTGGATGGTCGGGTCCTGTACAAGCCAAGAAGGAGTGGCACCTATTCCAGTTTTTTTTCTGGCAGTGACGTCACGCGGCCTGACAGAGTGTGACAAGTTTGGTCGTTACAGAGATTATAGAGTCATTGTGACGTCACGAGGGAGGGGCCCGTGTGGGAGGTCACACTGGATAGCTCTCTCTCTCTCTCTCTCTCTCTCTCTCTCTCTCTCTCTCTCTCTCTCTCTCATCTTTCTCTCTCTCTCTCTCTTTCTCTTTCTCTCTCTCTCTCTCTCTCTCTCTCTCTCTCTCTCTCTCTCTCTCTCTCTCTCTCTCTCTCTCTCTCTCTCTCTCTCTTTCTCTTCTATGTACATTGTCAAGCACATCTTCTATGTGCATTGTCAAGCACATCTTCTATGTGCATTGTCAAGCGTCCTGACAACCGTTGGTACTGACAGTTCCCAAGGGGGGGGGGGCATATAAAGACATAGACGACATTCGTATTTCTCAAGGCGTTCCGTTTGGCGTCTGGAGATTTCCCGGGTCGCTGAAGGAAAGCGCCGGCCGAGGAAGGAAACCTCTCCTCTTGTTATGAAACACGCTACATTCTGTGGAAAGGCAACTTACCCGAGACTGCCACGTGGCTTTGTTTGTAAACAGTCATCATAGCAACCCACTCTTTTTTTTTTCGTAAGAGGTTCATTCAGAAGAGGCAAGATGACAGGAAATGAAGGCATCTGGCGGGCAAGGTGTTTGTTTTGAGAGGAAACACATACGAGTGTAAACATGAATGCTTTCACGCCCACGCACGCCCACGCATGCACGCACGAACGGACGCGCACACATAATGGAAACGATAAGAGTAAGAAGTGACATGATCACAATGTACATGATTCTCAGGACACACAAAGTTGACTAAAACCAAATATTCAGTCTGACCGGGGGCAGGACGCGAGGAGGTGTGTGGAAACAGTACACCCATGTAGCAGTAAGTGATGTAATAATCCCCCTTCCCAGAAACACACACACACACACACACACACACACACACACACACACACACACACACACACACACACACACACACACACACACACACACACTGGGAAGGTCACCACGAGCGGAGCTCTCATCCTGTAACTACACTTAGGTAATTACACACACACACACACACACACACACACACACACACACACACACACACACACACACACACACACACGGTGGATCTACACCAGGTCAGTAGATAAGCAAGAAGGCTTCTACAAGTGAGGTGTTGAGCTAGAGCGGGAGGCTGAGAGTCATATGGCGCTGGAGGAAACACGAGGCCTCACTTTTATGAGGCACGTTGGACTCTATAATATCACACACAGTGTTAAGGAGAATTAACAAGTGGAGGAAGATCAAGAGGTCATAGTGACAACCACAGAAGGCCACTCGCGTTACAATGGACGTCTTCACTCTACAAGTCCCTTCAGAAATTGGCCAGAAGAAATTATAGACGAAAATTACATAGTTTCAGGAGAGTGGAATAGTAAGGCAAGAGAGTTGTTGCGTTAATTGACCAATGGTTGGAAGGTGTGTGGCTTAGGAGCTGACACTCGACTCAGCATGCACATCTAGGCAAGTACACACGTTGGCTTCATAAGCAAAGCATGCACTTGCACATTCTTGGTCTCGCTTAGATAGCAACGTTGTGCATGTTGCACACTTAAAGCCAAGTGCGGTGATTTTGGTGCAGGAGGAGTGGTGGTGGGGGACGAGGACGAGGAGGAAGTAGTTGAGGAGAAGGATGACGATGATGTGCTTTCCTCGTCTGGAAGGGAAAGCACATCCTCGTCTGGTCTTAAAGTTGTGGATAGAGGGGGGCTTCCTCAACTTCTTACAGCACATTCCACTTGCTGACCACATGTAATGGGTACGAACACTTCCTTACATTCCCTCGATTCATTTGCTCCCATTGGTGATCTTCAAGGGGGAGAGATTTACTACTTTCATGAATACTGCTTTCAGGAATTAGTCATTTGCCCTTAATTTTGGGATTACTGAAAGACAGGAGCGCACCTTTGGAAACAGGTTAGCCTGGGCAATGTCAGGCACCTTGTGAGGAGGTACAGATCGTCGTGTGTGTGTGTACAAATTTTCTTCCCTCCTCGTCAGGTCGTTCAGCATTTGTTCCACAATTACATCAATGCCATTGGAGCCCAAAGGTGCCGCCTGTAGCAGCACACTGTAGGCGATCATCGGGGCTCCTGGGAGGACGGATATTACTGCGTCTATGATTGGTTGGTTAGTCGAGATGATTTCGCACTGTTGGAGGATTTAACAGAGTCCTAACTCATCACCATCTGTGGATTCACTAGCAGGGACACGTGTGTGTGTGTGTGGTGTGTGTGTGTGTGTGTGTGTGTGTGTGTGTGTGTGTGTGTGTGTGTACTCACCTAATTGTGCTTGCGGGGGGTGAGCTTTGGCTCTTTGGTCCCGCCTCTCAACTGTCAATCAACTGGTGTACAGGTTCCTGAGCCTACTGGGCTCTATCATATCTACACTTGAAGCTGTGTATGGAGTCAGCCTCCACCACATCACTTCCTAATGCATTCCATTTGGCAACCACTCTGACACTAAAAAAGTTCTTTCTAATATCTCTGTGGCTCATTTGGGCACTCAGTTTCCACCTGTGTCCCCTAGTGCGTGTGCCCCTTGTGTTAAATAGCCTGCCTTTATCTACCCTATCAATTCCCTTCAGAATCTTAAATGTGGTGATCATGTCCCCCCTAACTCTTCTGTCTTCCAGCGAAGTGAAGTTTAATTCCCGAAGTCTCTCCTCGTAGCTCATACCTCTCAGCTCGGGCACTAGTCTGGTGGCAAACCTTTGAACCTTTTCCAGTTTAGTCTTATCCTTGACTAGATATGGACTCCATGCTGGGGCTGCATACTCCAGGATTGGCCTGACATATGTGGTATACAAAGTTCTGAATGATTCTTTACACAAGTTTCTGAATGCCGTTCGTATGTTGGCCAACCTGGCATATGTGTGTGTGTGTGTGTGTGTGTGTGTGTGTGTGTGTGTGTGGTGTGTGTGTGTGTGTGTGTGTGTGTGTGTACCTGCCAGGGTGCCATCGTCCAGGAACCAGATGTTGATTTCGTTAATCAGCCTTCTTGTGATTTTAATTTAACAGCCATGCAGTATATAATATATATTGTATTTATATTTTTCAAGAGCGGATACCCGGCGTTGCCCGGCGACGAAGCCCACATTATCACTACACACTATCTTCGTCACTGTAACCATCTTCAATACACACATAAAACAAACTAACATATAATCACGTAAAAAATACGCTGGATGAATCTCAGTGAGGATGGAGTATTAAACGAGATTGGAAATTGGTATCCTTTACCATTTTAGCATATAGCTATCCCCGGACACCCACCAGTCACCCTGCAGAGTTTGGAGAGGCAAGCCACAAGCCTCTGGCCTCCAACCTCAAACACACAGGCATTATTTTTCTAATCATATATATATAAATATATATACAGTATATAAAATACAATGTCTGTAATCAAATTGTTTGATGAGATAGTGTAAACAGACTCCTGGTGGAGTAATAATCACACACCACTAAAATCCACGAATACCACATAAGAATCCCTGTACTTTAAAACAACAGTAGCGAAAGGTGAGTCCCCCCTCGCAGAAAGAACACGTAGGTGAGTCTCCCCTCGCAGAAAGAACACGTAGGTGAGTCTCCCCTCGCAGAAAGAACACGTTGGTGAGTCTCCCCTCGCAGAAAGAACACGTAGGTGAGCCTCCCCTCGCACAAAGAACACGTAGGTGAGTCTCCCCTCGCACAAAGAACACGTAGGTGAGTCTCCCCTCGCACAAAGAACACGTAGGTGAGTCTCCCCTCGCACAAAGAACACGTAGGTGAGTCTCCCCTCGCACAAAGAACACGTAGGTGAGTCTCCCCTCGCAGAAAGAACACGTAGGTGAGCCTCCCCTCGCATAAAGAACACGTAGGTGAGCCTCCCCTCGCACACAGAACACGTAGGTGAGTCTCCCCTCGCAGAAAGAACACGTAGGTGAGCCTCCCCTCGCATAAAGAACATGTAGGTGACATCACCCATTCAAACGCCGAAGATATTCCTGTATTCTTATCTCAGTGGGGGGAATTGAATCCCGTAACCCAAGTTGACCAATGAGGCAGCAGGCCGCGGGATGGCTTGTATGAGAGAGGTGTTCATTGTGCACCCAGGAATGTCAGGCTCGGCTCTTTGACGTAATGGGTGGTGACATCACCAGTGATGTAAACCCCATTCACCCCCCACCACCACCACCCCTCTGTCCCCTCCCCCCTTCCTGCGTCAAACAAGCCCAGCTGGACCCCTCCACAATTTCCTCTCAGAGGATTGTGTTGCCTTATGACAGGTCGTCTCCCGTCAGTAGACAGTGAGTGGTTGAGCAAGTAGCTCGCCGCGTGCTCCTGTTACGTGGCCGCGTTTGTTCACTATGTTACTGGCCTTTGTGCTCCTTTGGCAGGTCATGGTCATTGTTTTGTGTTGGTGCTGTTCACGCTAACTTGACCTTGTTGTTGGTGGTGGTGCTAGTCACGTTAGCTTGTCCTATGTTGTTACCTGTTACACTAGCGTGACCTTTGTTGGTTGTCAAGCTAACTTGCGGATTGTCAGGGGGGGGGGGTCTCTTGGTGTGGGGAAAGGTGGTCGTTATACTGAGGAGCGTTTATGAGGCATTTACATGAACTGGGCGGTGACCTTTGAGAGGGTTATGGGATTAGGTCGACATAACTAGGCTGTTAAGAAATCAGTGTTTAGCTTGTGATTGGTGTTTACAAGTGTAATGTTTGGTGCTTGAGCTGAACTAACCAAATGTTTAGGCTGAAATAACCCAATGTTTAGGTTGAAGTAGGTCAATGTTTAGGCCTACATGTGTCAACATAAGCATCTCGCTCTGCAACCAAAACATTGAAGTATTTGGCTCAAACATTGGCAACTCTAGCCTAAACATTGCTATATTTGTGTGTTGTATCATAACTGACAATATTTATAGTCATGTTTAAAGTTTACATTGGAGGAATTTATTGTTTAAACGTATATTAAAAGGTTATACAAACAGTATTAAGTAAATATTTTGGTTTGGTTCAGAGCCTCAAGGAGACACACATCAAAGTATATACATTTTAATTTGGGAGTCGAACTGGAGTTTATTAACCTTGCCAAGAGCCTCTAAGACGCTACCACTGTGCCATGAGTACGGACCCAAGTAGTTGTCGTTGCTCCTGTGTATATATTTTTTTTTTACCCGTTGCTTAGACATTGTTTCAGCGTTGTTAGAGGAAGCTACGGCAGGATGCTGCGTTACCAGCGTAGCACAGAACTGACTGTTAACGATCACCAGTGACGCTAAGAATGAGTAAGGTCAGGTGAGTGAGGCCCCGAGATAAGTCTACTCACACTAAACATGTCTTAGGAGGGTGGAGCAGAGATGTCCCGTCTCACGCTGACTGACGGTGTATTTGGAGGGTGAGAAAGATCGATCCCGTCCTCTGTCTCTGTAAAGGTCATGCCATCTGCTCCTGAAACATTTACGGCAGATGCTGGTGGTATTGTTGCTAGGTTACGTGTGGTGTGGAGGCAGGGCGGGCCGCCCACGCTGGCCCGGCTGGTCAGGAGGGCCAGGGTGGGCGCGGCAGGAAGAGGAGAGGCGAGGGGCCCAGTTGCAGTATTATCCTACAGGAATGTTGTTGGTTGACCTGGACGAGCCCCTTCGTCCTTATTGTTGGCGGTGTTGGGAGAGTGGTGGTGCTTGGTGAGCCCAGGCCACCACAGCTGCACCACTACCCTCCTTGTTGGTGGTGTTGGGGGAGTGGTGGTGCTTGGTGAGCCCAGGCCACCACAGCTGCACCACTACCCTCCTTGTTGGTGGTGTTGGGGGAGTGGTGGTGCTTGGTGAGCCCAGGCCACCACAGCTGCACCACTACCCTCCTTGTTGCTGCAGCTTCTTCAACAGAAGATGGTGATGCAGGGATGCTGGAAGATGGCGCCTGACAGCTGGGTGAACAGCACTTCGGATTCGTAGTCCTGAGGTCCCGGGTTCGATCCCCGGTGGAGGCAGAGACAAATGGGCAAAATGTTTCTTTCACCCTGATCCCCCCACCCCCCTGTTACTTAGCAGTAAATAAGTACCTGGGAGTTAGACAGCTGCTACGGGCTGCTTCCTGGGGGTGTGTAACAAAAAGGAGGCCTGGTCGAGGACCGGGCCGCGGGAACGCTAAGCCCCGAAATCATCTCAAAATAACCTCAAGATAACCAGTCCTCCATGAGGAACACTACCAAATGCTCTCTGACAGTGGAGGAAGATGGGTCTTTTCCTTTCCTGTTTTTGCAACCTTCTTATAGTACTGGATCAAGTTTGTCAAGCATGACCATCCTTCTCTAAATCCTTGACGCTCTTTTGTTTGAAAATTGATCCTTTCCAGATGCTGGAAATTTTCAACATTTCTCTCGCTCACGCACCTGACACGGACTCCTTATCCAATAACACTGATGTATAATTGTGGTCAGTTGAACATTACCGAAGACCAGCTCTCGCCTTCCTCACATCTGCCAATTTTACCCTATTCAGTCATTTCTCAATGTATTCAAACCCTTGCCTCTTGACTCTGTATCCTTGACTCATCTGGGGTATTGGGACTACATCAGCAGTCTTCCATATTTCTGGTAGGTCTCCCGTTTCTGGTAGGTCTCCCGTTTCTGGTAGGTCTCCCGTTGTGTGTGTGTGTGTGTGTGTGTGTGTGTGTGTGTGTCGGAGGGGGGGAGGGAGAGAATTGGCGCGAGGCAGATTGTGCACAGATGATATTACCTCTTGGTGGCTGGGTGAGATAAGTGTTTTGTTTGTGTGGTTGAGACGTTACTGCGGAGCGAGTGATGTGTCCACCTGCCAGTGTGACTTAACTTTGTATAGAGTCACCGCGACAATGGTCACTTGTGCGCTCCTCCACCCCACTGTCTTTAATTGTGGCTCGTCTCTTGCGNGTTGAGAGGCGGGCCGGAAGAGCAAAGCTCAACCCCCGCAAACACAACTAGGTGAATACACACACACACACACCACACACACACACACACACACACACACACACACACACACACACACACACACACACACACACAGGAAACAGCGAGTAACTGTGAGGAGGGAGACATCAGAGTGGCGAGATGTCACCAGCGGGGTCCAACAGGGCTCAGTACTTGGACCCATCCTGTTTCTAATATATGTAAACGATCTTCCGGTGGGTATAGACTCGTTCATCAAATGTTTGCTGATGATGCAAAAATTATGAAAAGAATCAAGACGGATGAAGATAGACAGAGACTACAGGATGTCCCGGACAAACTGGAGGAATGGTCTAGAAAATGGCTGCTAAAGTTCAACTCAGGAAAGTGTAAAGGAATGAAATTAGGCGAAGGGAGCAGGAGGCTGAACACAAGGTACCATCTGGGAGGTGAAATCCTGCAAGAGTCAAATAGATAGAAAAATCTGGGGGTTGATATGACACCGAACCAGTCCCCAGAGGCCCACATCAAAAGGATATCATCAACGGCATATACTAGGATGGCCAACATAAGACCTGCCTTTAGAAACTTGTGTAAGGAATCGTTCAGGACCCTGTATACCACTTATGTCAGACCAATCATGGAATATGCAGCTCCAGCCTGGGGTCCATACCTAGTTAAACACAAGACAGAGTTAGAGAAGATTCAGCGGTATGCCACCAGGCTCGTCCCGGAACTGAGAGGAATGAGCTACGTGATTAGGATAAAGGAGTTGAACCTCACGTCCCTGGAAAACAGAAGAGTAAGGGGAAATATGATAACCACCTACAAAATTCTCAGGGGAATTGACAGGGGAATTGACAAAGACTCTCTTCAGCACGGGTGGGACACGAACAAGGGGACACAGGTGTAAACTTAGTACCCAGATGAGCCACAAAGACGTTAGAAAGAATTTTTTCAGTGTCAGAGTAGTTAATAAACGGAATGCACTAGGAAGTGATGTGGTGGAGGCTGACTCCATACACAGTTTCAAATATAGATATGATAGAGCCCAGTAGGCTCAGGAATCTGTACACCTGTTGATTGACAGTTGAGAGGCGGGACCAAAGAGCCAAAGCTTAACCCTCGCAAGCACAATTTGGTGAGTACACACACACGGTCACCTGCTGATAGTGTCTACTTTCACCTTATCTGCTGCTGCTGCTGCTGCTGTTTTCCGTTCTCTGCTTCAAGGTGACTCCTTCACCCTCTGGCTCTCTCCCTCAACAAGGTAATGCCCTCCTTCCACAGCGTGCCGCTCTATGCCTTTGTTAGTCCTAAGTTTAACATGCTGGCCGTAACCGCGAGGTGCTCTGACAGAGTTCTAAAAGACAAAAATCTTATTGGTTTTATTTTCTACCACAGACGAGGCCATTTTCTTCTGTCCTATGTGGGCCGGGTTAGAGGTATAGTCAGTGGACATTTTGAGCATTCAAGCACAGAAAGTAATTAATGTACAGCCTGCAAAGTACAGTTCCTCAGGGCAACATACCTGATCCTCTCCTCTTTCTCATTTACATCAATGACCTTTCAAATACCACTCAATATCTGAAGCCAGGTCTATTTGCTGATGAGACAACATTCATTTTGTCCAATCCTAACCCTGTTATTCTAAATGACACAGTCATTACTGAACTAATAAGTAAGAACTCCATCTTTGGTTGCTAACAAACATACCCTTAACATTGATAAAACCTTCAGTATTTTGTTTGGAAATAAACCCACCGATCAAATTAACCTAATAATTAACAATATCCAAAATTGTAATATAATAGTAACATTCCTTGGTGTTCTCATTGATAACAAGTTGAATTTCCAGTGTCATGTAACAAATATAGCACAACCAATCTAAACCAGGTGGCATTCTTTCTAATAAGATATACCTCGCCCTGCCCTGGTAACACTTTATTACTAACTCATCTATCCTTATCTCACCTGCGGTATCTATGCCTCGGGTTCTGTTACCCTGTTAGGGAACCGGTGGCTGAGCGGACTGAACACTGGACGAGTGATCCTGTGGTCTTGGGTTCGATCCCGGGCGCCGGCGATAAACAATGGGCAGAGTTTCTTTCACCTTGATGATCCTGTTACCTAGCAGTAAATAGGTACCTGGGAGTTAGTCAGCTGTCACGGGCTACTTCTTGGGGGGTGGAGGCCTGGTCGAGGACCGGGCCGCGGGGACACTAAGCCCCGAAATCATCTCAAGATAACCAAGATAACCCTGGCATAGATACCATAGGAACAATGATGAGTAATTAATAACACATCACTGTTCAGTAATTAGAACATTACCAAACTCAAGTCGCAGACAGCACTCTGCTCCCTAACTTAAATATTTGAATGTTAACTATTAAGTTACTACACATCCTCTCAAGTGTACTCTCTATATATAAAACTAAGAATTGTAATGCTAACCCCGACCTTGAGCGGCTGTAACACAACCTATTGGCACTACGCTAGACAACAAACATCTTTATGATATCCCATGAGTGTGACTTCACCAAAGCAGAATGTTCTGCAAATCAAGGGACTCAAAATGTGGAACGGACCTCCCTAATCACATCAAAAACTGTCCTTTCCTCAACCAATTTAAAAGAGAAACTAAGAACAACCTAATTAATTTTTATGTAAGCTACCTTACTGCCTGAATGACAACCTGTGTTTGGCTTTTATTGAGCATTAATTTCTGAACCTGTACTGCTACTGATATCTGGCATGTGAAAATTTAATGACAGTTTTTATGCCATCTGTTTATTCTGTGAAAATTTCAAACTGTTGATCTTTTGCAATTTTTGCAGCTCCAGTCATCGGGTAATTATTGTCATTTTATATATATATTTCTCTACTTCAATTTATTAATGTTTTTGATATTTAGTTTGAAGTTAGCCCAGTGAGCGTCTATGTTATATACCATTTGTTCCATATTATAGCAGTAACTCTCTGCGTGTTAGTGGCATTAGGAACTGTGCTTGTATATGGTGCAAAATTTCCAGTTTCCAAATATCATGTAATAATTGTCAATCATTTTCTAATTCTATTTTCTCTCCGTAAACTCATAAATGTTATATTGTTTCATGTAGTTTTAAGAATGACCCCATTACGCTTTCTATCATTTTTCTTAATTTTTATATTATACCCGAAACGCCCAGCGCCTATTATTATTATTATTATTATAACAACGCTAACCAGCATGTACTGTAGACTGGTGACATCGGCGAAGTCACAATAACGTGGCTGAAGAATGTTGACCAGACCACATACTAGAAGGTGAAGGGACGACGACGTTTCGGTCCGTCCTGGACTATTCTCAATCGACTTGAGAATGGTCCAGGACGAACCGAAACGTCGTCGTCCCTTCACCTTCTAGTGTGTGATCTGGTCAACACTGGTGACGTCACTTGGTCACGTGTTGTATGTAAACATTGCGGGTGAGGGAAGGCGGGAGAGGACGGGCAACTGGCGCGACTTTGGGAGGTCAACTTTGGGAGGTCAACTTTGGGAGGTCAACTTTGGGAGGTCAACTTTGGGAGGTCAACTTTGGGAGTCAACTGGCGGGGTCTCCTTATTTAGTGTGGAGCGTGAGGCAGTACAGTGTGGCGTGGTGTCTGGGCACACTTGTCGCAACACAACCCTGACTGCACTCTACACACCACTCGTTAAGCTATGTCAAGCTCTCAATGGTCCGCTGTGGATATACAGTAAGCCTGCAGGAACCAGCCAGGCCATTATACATATACATACGGTATACATATACGCCTGTTGCTGTTATGT
>WNGS01008507.1:1830585-1844968 GCA_020271785.1 Procambarus virginalis
CCAGATTGCCAGTCGCAAGAGTTGCTTAACTCCCAGGTGCCCAGTTGAACACAGGCATCTTAGATAAGACCTTAGAACAAACACAAAATGCACCTCAAGAAGAGATCAGATGGGGTTAAGAATGAAATAGGTGACCCGAATGTTGTCGAAGCCAAGTCGGTGCACAGTTGAGACACGCGTTTACGTTACATTCAGAATGATGTCATCGTGCTCATCACAGTGGGAGAGAGAGTCAAGAGAGTGGTAAGCAGTACAATGACGTGGGAGAGGAGGTGCAGGAAGCCACCTCCACACACACAGCGCCGGGTACTGACCTGTTGAGGGTATACATAATACTGTTGCTATGGTTGGAACCCAAGAACCCGCTTGCCCTAGGCACAGTTAGCGAGGCGCACGCACGCACAATCAACCCCAATATACATTGATAGCCAGCCTATGCTCGTCTCAACCCCAGGCCCACCATAACCCACCACCACCCCAGGCCAGAAGCGACCACAGGTGCGGCAGGAGACACTAGCGCCAGCAGCAAGAGAGCGGCCTCAGGTGAAGGTGGCAACCACCACCTTACAACAACAACCTACCAGTTAGTGAAGGCAGCGGCCGCCCCGCCTGGCCGCCAGAGTGAGTCAGGCAGCAGCAGACTCAGCCAGGCCCCTATTGCTCTACACCCGCTGCCCTCCTCTATGGTTTGACGGAAGGCAGGGGCAGGGATAGCAGCACAGGAGGAGAGGAAGACCACAGACGAGGAGGAGGGAGGGGCATGGAAGATATGAAGAGAGAGAGTGGAGTGGGTGGCCCCTGTTGCAAGAGTATTATTGCAATAAGTGGTGTAGTTACTGCTGGAGCCACTCAACAGTACCTCAGTCACCTCTCAACAGCTCAAGAAACTGGCCCACATTACACAATGTGGCCTCAGACTGGCGGAGTAATCCGGTATCACCAATTAATTCCTCTCGGTGTCGAGGGCCGCGTCGGGCCAGCTCGTCCTGTAGTCTTGGAAGGCGTCCCACCCCAGAGCTGACCTCTGACCCGGCCTGACCTCCGCTCCCAACTGATCTCCAACCCGGACCTGAGCGCGTGCTTGGCCACACCCCCACCCTCCTCTCACACAGGCCACTCGAGACAGATGGCCACCAGTACACACAAGAGGTTGAGACAGATGACCACCAGTACACACAAGAGGTTGAGACAGATGGCCACCAGTACACACAAGAGGTTGAGACAGATGGCCACCAGTACACACAAGAGGTTGAGACAGATGGCCACCAGTACACACAAGAGGTTGAGACAGATGGCCACCAGTACACACAAGAGGTTGAGACAGATGGCCACCAGTACACACAAGAGGTTGAGACAGATGGCCACCAGTACACACAAGAGGTCGAGACAGATGGCCACCAGTACACACAAGAGGTCGAGACAGATGGCCACCAGTACACACAAGAGGTCGAGACAGATGGCCACCAGTACACACAAGAGGTCGAGACAGATGGCCACCAGTACACACAAGAGGTCGAGACAGATGGCCACCAGTACACACAAGAGGTCGAGACAGATGGCCACCAGTACACACAAGAGGTCGAGACAGATGGCCACCAGTACACACAAGAGGTTGAGACAGATGGCCACCAGTACACACAAGAGGTTGAGACAGATGGCCACCAGTACACACAAGAGGTTGAGACAGATGGCCACCAGTACACACAAGAGGTTGAGACAGATGGCCACCAGTACACACAAGAGGTTGAGACAGATGGCCACCAGTACACACAAGAGGTTGAGACAGATGGCCACCAGTACACACAAGAGGTTGAGACAGATGGCCACCAGTACACACAAGAGGTTGAGACAGATGGCCACCAGTACACACAAGAGGTTGAGACAGATGGCCACCAGTACACACAAGAGGTTGAGACAGATGGCCACCAGTACACACAAGAGGTTGAGACAGATGGCCACCAGTACACACAAGAGGTTGAGACAGATGGCCACCAGTACACACAAGAGGTTGAGACAGATGGCCACCAGTACACACAAGAGGTTGAGACAGATGGCCACCAGTACACACAAGAGGTTGAGACAGATGGCCACCAGTACACACAAGAGGTTGAGACAGATGGCCACCAGTACACACAAGAGGTTGAGACAGATGGCCACCAGTACACACAAGAGGTTGAGACAGATGGCCACCAGTACACACAAGAGGTTGAGACAGATGGCCACCAGTACACACAAGAGGTCGAAACAGATGGCCACATGAGGCTACAACAAGAGTTAGAGTAGCAATACGAAGATGGAGAAGGAGAGGAGGAGGAGAGGAGGAAGGAGAGGAGGAAGGAGAGGAGGAGGAGAGAGAAGGCCATGTATGTGGCCAGGTGTCCTCGTCACGTGAGGCACAAGGACAAGCTGACTTGATTTAATGCTGGCTGTGTCCTCACCCTTCACCACTCCCTCACCCTGGGCTGGTCCCCAGCTGCCCCTTCACCATGGGCACAGGTGTGTGGGAGGGACAGGTGGTGCACCCTGAGCACAGGTGTGGGAGGGACAGGTAGTGCACCAGGATCACTGTTGAGCACCGCTGGCATTGTAGTCACCACCACCAACACAACCACAAGCAACACCACCCTCCTGTCTTCCTGCCCTCCTGCCCTCCTGTCCTCCACCCTCCTGCCCTCCACCCTCCTGCCCTCCACCCTCCTGCCCTCCACCCTCCTGTCCTCCACCCTCCTGCCCTCCACCCCCTCAATGCACCCCATCGCCTGCTACTTGGCCTTTCACTTCCACCAAGGTCTAGACCTCTCCTTAGCCTGCGCCTATCCCCCTGCCCTTACCTGCCCCCAGCCCTTACTTGCTCAGCCTGCACCTATCCCCCTGCCCTCACCTGCCCCCAGCCCTTACTTGCTCAGCCTGCACCTATCCCCCAGCCCTCACCTGCCCCCAGCCCTCACCTGCCCCCAGCCCTCACCTGCTGGCTCTCAAAGCATGCCTCAGCATAGATTATCAAGGTGTAACCTCATTATACTCTTAGTTAAGGCCAAATATATACGGACACACAAATGAATATATTAGGCTACGAGACTACCTTGGGATATCTCAAAATATTTTGAACTTTATATTTTATATCATTTTTATTATATATTATATATAATCCTTTGATTTGATTGTTGCCGCCGAAGGCGGCTATAATCCTCCTCCTCGCCATCCGACGGGCCTTGTGAAGGAAATTCTTCCTGCCTACTAACATCAGCTGGCAGGTGTACATGATCCCAATTTTACACGCTGTGCCACCGAGTGGGCCTCTCGTGCAGGCCCATCACCTCAACCACCATCCCCAAAAGCCCACAAGCAATCCAGCTGGGATGGCCCCATTGTAGACCAAGTTGCTGCAGAGTGCCTGGGTGCTGCAACAACACAGCACGACATTGCTCGCCTCACAGCAGTAGCAGCCCCACATGCAGGGGATTCCTGTTAGCAACCCCAATGTCGGCAACTGGCACGCGTCTCACACCACACGCCCTCCGAATTGCTGTGGCCCTCCGCCTTGCTGCCCCAATCCACACCAGATATAGGTGTATTTGTGGCAAGGTCGTGGCCGACAGGTACGGCCACCACCTTGCTTCGGCTATCACCTCCTTATGTCCGGTCGTGATGGTCGAATGGATTAATGTGTCCTCTACATACCAGTTGCGTTGCTCCTGGCAGTATGGGTTCGAGTCACTTCTGGGGTGCGAGTTTTCAGTTATATATATGTATGTATATATATTATAATTTTAATAATGTCATCTCCATCTTCGCCAATTATTTTATATTCTATAAAATATTTATTATTTAATATATATTGGCTAGAACATTGGTTAGGTAAAATGTGTAGAATGAGTGGTGAGAGGCTGTGGTGCCGTGCTGGTCCCCGGGTGGCTGGCCCAGGGAACACACTCTCAACACAACCCACACGGCCTTGAGACACACCTCTTGCAGCTACTCCGCCAGGCACCAAGGGTCCTCCATGGACAATATTGTACCAAAGATCAATACTTCCTACTTACGGCTGACTTTCCCGTGGGTGGGACCTATAGTCCCCCTGCCTGACCCACACCGAAGTCAATACAGGTGTTACCCAAGGTTGAAACACGGGTATAATTCCACACCAATAGCAAGTGTACTGCCATTCTTGATGGTCTAAGTGACCAGCAGGATTTGACACAGTTACGGGCGTATGAGGTAACGGGGATCTCTCTCTCTGCTGGACATCCAGCTGAGGTAAGGCTCCTATTAATGTTTACTTCATTGTACTTCGAGTGCTGTTCTGTGGCAGAGGAGGCTATGCACATTGATCATTTTTTTGTAACAAATAATTTTTTTTAATAAAGCTTACGAGAAAAGGTGGCTATTGGTGTGTGTGTGTGTGTGTGTACTCACCTATTTGTGCTTGCGGGGGTTGAGCTCTGGCTCTGTGGTCCCACCTCTCAACTGTCAATCAACAGGTGTACAGGTTCCTGAGCCTATTGGGCTCTATCATATCTACACTTGAAACTGTGTATGGAGTCAGCCTCCACCACATCACTTCCTAATGCATTCCATTTGTCAACCACTCTGACACTGAAAAAGTTCTTTCTAATATCCCTGTGGCTCATTTGGGTACTCAATTTCCACCTGTGTCCCCTCGTGCGTGTGCCCCTTGTGTTAAATAGCATGTCCTTATCTACCCTATCAATTCTTTTGAGAATCTTGTATGTCCCTTCCCTAACTCTTCTGTCTTCCAGCGACGTGAGTAGTCTCTCCGCGTAGCTCATACCTTTCAGTTCGAGTACTAGTCTAGTGGCAAACCTTTGCCACCAGAGTGTGTGTGTATATATGTATGGGTATGTTACAGCGATGTGGACCAGCATAACCCTGCTCATTCCTTCACACGCACTCACAACTGCCACAATACAGCTCACGAGTATATTTGATCAAGTTCTGATTTTTTTTTATTTTCTTTACCTGGTTACCTGGTTGATACCTGGTTGATGGGGTTCTGGGAGTTCTTCTACTCCCCATGACTTGTAAGTTTGGTCCACCAGGCTGTTGCTTGGAGCGGGCCGCAGGCCCACATATCCCCTACAGCCCGGTTGGTCCGGCACTCCTTGGAGAAAATGATCTAGTTTTCTCTTGATGATGTCCACGGATGTTCCAGCAATATTTCTTATGCTCGCTGGGAGGATTTTTGTAATGCTGTGGTCATTTTTGTAATGCTGTGGTCATTTTTGTAATGAGGTTCAGAATATAGGCTCTTCATGTTACTGTGTATTTTAAGGACTTCACTTGGCAGCCATGATGGCGCTCAATAGAGCAATTCCATCGTCACCTTCCATATGAAATGTTTTAGCCCAACGTGTCCCGTGTGACAAGACGCAGGCATGCAGTAGGGCGCTCTCACTACTGATTGGCTGGCACTCCGTTGTCTGAGACTTCGTCCACAGTGTGTGCGTTAGCAGGACTAGCTCTAGGATCACCACCCACACAATTCAACCCATGTTTTGTTCTCCCGACGAGGAAATAAGAACAGGGTAAGGAGGGGGGGGGTTATGGTTGAAGAGGAGGGGGGGAAGGGGAGGGAGGGACTATCAGGAGAAAGCACCAAGCCATTACGACTATATAGTACTGGGAAGGGATCAGGATAAGGATTTGGGATGGGACGGAGGGAAGGAATAGTCCCCAACCACTTGGACGGATGGGGAGGAAGGTGGAGTTACTAGCACAGCTGCTATAATACTATGCCACCTTTTCATACTTTCCCTCTCGATTTTAGCCATAGTTTTAGCGCATCAGTTGTAACGAAATGATCATATCTGTGTATTCAGCTAGTTGTGCTTGCGGGGGGTTGAGCTCTGACTCCTTCAGCCCGCCTCTCAACTGTCAATCAACTTTTTGTGTGTGTGTTAAGGTGAAGATGGGGGAGGCCGCCAGCCCTGCCGTATGATGTGTTTGTAACTGCTTCATGCGGATGGTTCAACGAGTATTAAGTCATTCAAAGACAGGCTATTTTAGACCTTAGTTATGAACTAACTTGACTAACATAGGAGTGTTGTTAATTAAGGTAGCGAGAGTTGGTCTGGATGCCCAGGAGGATTAGTTAGTGTGCACAAGAAGGGTGTATAGGTAGCATCTGGGCTCTCTGCTCCAGACTCACCGTGTACTCATGTTTACTTAACGTGAACATGCGCCGTTGTTATGGGTGTGTACCTTGTGACCTGTAGCCGCTTCTTCCATCATTGTAACCCTATATTAAGCCCTAAAGGTGCACGCGAGGGAGAGGTCTGCAGATACGAGTCCGTAGACTTTACTCGCTCACCAGATGTGCAGCTGTGCAACCCGTCCTCGCAAATTCGTATAGTCAATATTGACTTATTAGTTACCTGCATAGGTGACATACTAAACATAATAGTTTCCCTTGAAAAGCTTCATAGAAAACACCGACCTTACCTAACCTACTTAGTATGTTAAAATAAGCATCTTATAGCTTCGTAATTACAATTGTTACTTAACCTATTATAGGTATAGGTTAGGTAATAATTGTAATTACGAAGCAATAAGATGCTTATCTTAACATACAAAGTAGATTAGGTAATGTCGGTGTTTTCTATAAAGATTTGCAAGGGAAACTATTATGTTAAGTATGTCACCTATGCACTTATTTAATAAGTCAATATTGACTATACGAATTTGCGAGGACGGGTTGCAACGTGAGTCCCTAGTTTTAAGTCATTAAATGAATGAACTTTGCAGGTGGGATTAAGGTACGATGGGTCAAGTCTTCTCACAGATGAGCAGATATATATACATAACACCTGTTGTCGGGGACAGGAAGCCTATACTTTGTCCTACCGAAGGTCCCCCCAGGTCAAATATATTGACCTTGGGGGACCTTCCTCAGGAAACAATCCACCACAACCGAATAAATCCCGGATACCTATTTAACTGTTATGTGAACAGAGGCATGAGATGAAAGGTTGAGGCAAGGTAATTATCAGGAGGAAGCGCCAGGCCATCACAACTACAGAGCAGTAGTTACACCAGACGAAAGTAACGGGACCAAATGCTTCTGTCCACCCAGCCTAGGGATTGAAACCTGGGGCCCCTCGAGCCGAGGACGTAGACCACTGCGCTTGAGAACCCATACAGAAGAGAGACAAATAGGCAGATGTTTATATTTGTGTCCATAAGTATATATACAACAGCCGGATACATATATTCCTGAATTTACCTGCGGTTCCGAGGGTTTATAAACCTTTATGGGTGAAAAAAAGGCATCTCCTGTTTTCTGCTCCAACAGGTACTCTGAGAGAGAACTCTATCAACATCAGAGGCCCGAGACTGTTCAACACGCTTCCACTACACATAAGGGGCATAACTGGCAAACCCCTCACAGTGTTCAAGAGAGAACTGGATAAGCACCTCCAACGGATACCTGATCAACCAGGCTGTGACTCATACGTCAGGCTGCGAGCAGCCGCGTCCAACAGTTGATCAGTCCAGCAACCAGGAGGCCTGGTCGACGACCGGGCCGTGGGGACGCTAAGCCCCGGAAGCACCTCAAGGTAACCTCAAGGTAGCCTGGTTGATCAGTCCAGCAACCAGGAGGCCTGGTCGATGACCGGGCCGCGGGGACGCTAAGCCCCGAAGCACCTCAAGGTAACCTCAAGGTAACCCTTCTGTCTTACACTGAGGCTCGTTGAGCTTGAAGGTATTGACCCCTTCTTGGTGTTACATCATATTGAAGACGTATTAATTAATATTTTCCAATGTGTTCAGTATTTTAACCAAAACGAAGAGAACCGCCGTGGCAGGTGTGGTGGGCAGTGTTGCTGTGGGCCTCGAGCCACTTCCTCACACCACAGTCCACTTGCTTCGGGGATGACATCTGTCGCCCTGCGCCGAACTTTTCTTTTTTTGTTTAAAGCAATTATGTCATTCAGAAGATGAGCGATCTTATGGAGCGCGCACCAGAGATTTGTGCAGCTGGATAACCGCATTATTATTTTCCTTGGGGGTCAAAGGTTCATTACACTATTCCTAGGGTTTAGGTGACACTTTTTACTGCAGCTCCCACTTGTTGTGCAATTTGCAATGACTGGGAGGGGGGGGGGGGAGGGGTCATAACTCCCAGGTGCTTTTTGTTATGAATGCGCTACATGGTCTTGTTGATATGGAAGCTATTATGTGTATTGTTGATGTATTATGATGTATTATGTGTATTGTTGATGTATTATGATGTATTATGTATATTATTGATGTATTATGTGTATTATTGATGTATTGTGAGGCCTCATAGTGAAGCAAGAGACAGTTGTGTCAGCTCGTCACACGTGAAGCAAGAGTCAGTTGTGTCAGCTCGTCACACGTGAGGCAAGAGACAGTTGTGTCAGCTCGTCACACACGTGAAGCAAGAGACAGTTGTGTCAGCTCGTCACACACGTGAAGCAAGAGACAGTTGTGTCAGCTCGTCACACGTGAAGCAAAAGACAGTTGTGTCAGCTCGTCACACACGTGAAGCAAGAGACAGTTGTGTCAGCTCGTCACACACGTGAAGCAAGAGACAGTTGTGTCAGCTCGTCACACGTGAAGCAAGAGACAGTTGTGTGAGCTCGTCACACGTGAGGCAAGAGACAGTTGTGTCAGCTCGTCACACGTGAAGCAACAGAGAGGGTCACAGGTCAGAGGTGAAAGGGCGGATGTGCTTGACCCGAAATCTACACCCGCCAGAGAGGGGCGGGCCCCACCACCACCTGGTCCGCCCGGGCCACAGCTGGCCCTGGCCACCTGGCGGTACAGTCATACAACACTCCTGGGGGCCCCCTAGGTCAACCTTCTCACCCCCCTCTCACACCTCCCTCTCTAACACACACACACACACACACACACACACACACACACACACACACACACAAACACACACACACACACACACGACAGGCAACATACTAATGGACTGTAACATGTACTCTCTCTACACATGGCGGGCCTCCACACACCATATTACACACCATGGCCCGGACACCATGGCCCAGGACACCATGGCCCCGGGATACCGTCACTGTGGTGGTGAGGTCTCAACAGGAACATTAAGTCTGAAGCATGACTGACAACTCCACACGCTAGAGACCATCTTATTATGATAACTCACAAGTCTTTATGTCTGGTTACCACTAGATACTCCACACTCACTCTCTCAGCGTACCTGCACTCTCTCACTCTCAGCGTACCTGCACTCTCTCACTCTCAGCGTACCTGCACTCTCTCACTCTCAGCGTACCTGCACTCTCTCACTCTCAGCGTACCTGCACTCTCTCACTCTCAGCGTACCTGCACTCTCACACTCTAAGCGTACCTGCACTCTCTCACTCTCAGCGTACCTGCACTCTCTCACTCTCAGCGTACCTGCACTCTCTCACTCTCAGCGTACCTGCACTCTCTCACTCTCAGCGTACCTGCACTCTCTCACTCTCAGCGTACCTACACTCTCAGCGTACCTGCACTCTCTCACTCTCAGCGTACCTGCACTCTCTCACTCTCAGCGTACCTGCACTCTCTCACTCTCAGCGTACCTGCACTCTCTCACTCTCAGTGTTTGGACGTGGGGGCGATATCTTGAGGTTATCTTGAGATGATTTCGGGGCTTAGCGTCCCCGCGGCCCGGTCTTCGACCAGGACTCCTGTTTGCTACACAGCCCCCCAGAAAGCAGCCCGTAACAGCTGTCTAACTCCCAGGCACCTATTAACTAATAGGTAACAGGGGCATCAGGGTGAAAGAAACATTTTGCCCATATGTCTCCGCCTCCACCGGGGATCTACCCCGGAACCTCAGGACTACGAATCCAAAGCGGTGTCCACTCAGCTGTCAGTCGCCCTAGCGTCAGACGCTAAGCCCCCGTAATCCTCTAAAGGTAATGTACTGGGCTCTATAAGATCAGCAATCTGTACACCAGTTGATTGATGGTTGAGAGGCGGGACCAAAGAGCCGGAGCTCAACCCCCGGAAGCACAACTAGGGGACAACACGCCCCCATATATTTAACAAAACACAAAGAGTGCCGGGAAGCCAAATATAGCCGGAGACCGGAATGCTAGGAGCCGTAAATAACGACAATGAAGTCCTCCTGGGCTATTTCTGTGGCAGATCGATGACGGCCCCCTGATGCCCCCCGCCGGACACCGGGGGTAACAGGCGGGCACGTCACTCGCGTGCCCTAGCTGCCCCTCACCCTCCGGCACCTGCTGGGGGGGGTGGGGGGGTGGAGGGAGGGAGAGGGGAATGTTTGGGTATCTGGAAACCCCCCAAAAATAAAAAGGTACTATTTAATCACAAGCTACATGTCAAGGTCAACACACACACACACACACACACACACACACACACACACACACACACACACACACACACACACACACACACACACACACTAAACTTTGACCTAAAGGAGCAGACTGTAGAGGCTAACCCCATTCATAACATTAAAAACAAGTATAGTAGAGAAATAGGCCAGAAGTCAATGCATTAGACATCCAACGGCAATAAACGGTTCGAGAGCTAGAGCTCTATCCTGCAGGCACAAATAGGTGAGCACACACACACACACAAGGTGGGGTACGGTTGGAAGATGATGGTTAATCAGAGATCAACTGACAGATGGGAAACCGAGGACTGAAGTGAGAGAGGAAGAGCGAGGCTGGAGAAGAGTGTCTTGCGGGGTTCCGCAAGGTTCCTAACTTGGGCCACTACTCTTCCTGAGTGATCAGTGTAAATATTATTCTGAAGGAGGTAGGATCGTACTTATAAAAGTTTGGCTATACGGATTAAAGAGGACTGCACACTCTAAATGAGGGCCTCGATCCGCAGACTGCAGGAATGGCTTCAGTGCCGGCACACACTGATCACTGGGATGGTAGTCTATCCTCTACGTCTATCTTATTCTGGCTGGAGACGAGATCCAGCTGTGAAGGAATATCAGCTTTCCTGAACATCCTTACCTTCTTGACATGCGTCAGAACGTGTCTGTACAGCCTCACCTATTTACTGTTTGATCTTCTTTATCCCTCTTGAGGATTTTCAGCTTCCCATTCAATTTCCGAGCTGTTGAAATCCCCCATCACTAGGATCTTTGATAGTCTAATGTCTATATCTGCCACACCTGGCTTTCTGATGTTATATTTCATTTGATGATGTCCATAGTTTGGTGGTGATGGTTGGTACTAATGGTGGTGGTGGTTGGTGGTAGTGTTGGTGGTGATGGTAATGATAATGGTGGTGATGATGGTAGTGATGGTGAGGGTAGTGGTGATGGTGAGGGTAGTGGTAATGGTGAGGGTAGTGGTGATGGTGAGGGTAGTGGTGATGGTGAGGGTAGTGGTGATGGTGAGGGTAGTAGTGGTGGTGACAGCAGCGAGGAAAAGCCAACACCACACAGCTGGGGCTTGTGACAGGAACCCGCCTGACAGACTAACCTGACACACATCTACCACTTGGCTGTCAGACAGGGCACAATAAAATTAAATCAATTCTTTCTCTAACAACTAAATTATTACAGTCAAATTAAACCAGGTGTGAGGTGCTCCTCAGGTGGCTCAGTCCAAGGTTACACCTCTGGAAGACCTTTGGAAGGAAAGAATTAAAGAGAGGGGGGAATGAGGAGACACAGGAGAAGCGTAATAATCAGAAGAAAGCACTAAGCCATTATGACAATATGGGATGAACAGCCCAGCGGGTTTGCTTCCTATTAGGGGGTGTGGCACAGGCTGCTATGGCGGTTATCTTGAGATGATTTCGGGGCTTTTTAGTGTCCCCGCGGCCCGGTCCTCGACCAGGCCTCCACCCCCAGGAAGCAGCCCGTGACAGCTGACTAACACCCAGGTACCTATTTTACTGCTAGGTAACAGGGGCATAGGGTGAAAGAAACTCTGCCCATTGTTTCTCGCCGGCGCCAGGGATCGAACCCAGGACCACAAGATCACCAGTCCAGCGTGCTGTCCGCTCGGCCGACCGGCTCCCTCGGCCGACCGGTGTGTTCACTCACAGCATGAGTGAACACACAGCCTACAGTGAACAGTACACCTAGTGTGTATAAGCCAACACTGTGGTGCAAGTGCTCACATATCATCGTGACATTAACCTCAGTTCGACACCTAACCTTGACCAGTCATATGCTTAGCAAACAAACACTGGCTGAGAGCATGACCCTCACTGTGACTACACACTGCAACTAACACAAATTTTACTGTAACTAACAGTGTTAGATATCACCAGGAATATGGCTGCTAAGCACAGACTATGGCTATACAGTCACTCTGTAACTAGTTCATCAGTGTTGTAACTTGCTCGTCTGCTATGAGTAACTGTGACCTGTATACAACTGGTCAAGTGTGTGGGGTGCGTTTGTGAGTGGGTGGTGAGGCATAGAAGGGGTGAAGCGTGGTTGGTGGGCCAGGAGAGGGGGATGGGGGGGTAGGGAGAGGCGTGGAGAGAGCGCGGGATGGAGGGTGAGGGAGTTATGGGGGGGGGGGGCGAGGGCCGGGGCGGCGGTGTATGTAGTTATGAGGGAGGGTATGCGGGGCGTTGGGTAAGTGGAGCGGCGGTGGGAAGGGTGGGAGGGGAGAGAGTAGGGAGGGACGGGAGGGGTGTGGTGGGGTAACAACACAGCTGGCCAGCCTACGTCACGGGACCCCGAGACACTCTGGCACCACCTCCCGCCCCGGCCACTTCATCCCTCTCTATATTACCCATTCATCCCACATTCACCTCCTTTATCTCTCTCTCTCTCTCTCTCTCTCTCTCTCTCTCCTCTCTCTCTCTCTCTCTCTCTCTCCTCTCTCTCTCTCTCTCTCTCTCCCTGCCCCAGTGAGGGTGTGAGGGGCGCAGGACTGTGAGAGGCGCACGTTGTAACTATGCGGGTTGCTTCTCATGGTACGAGCATCACACCCGCCCGCCGCTGTTTCCAAGGCCCCACCTGGCAGGCTATGGCGGAGCGCGGCCCCTCCCGCTGTGCTCCCTTCCAGTCCTCACGCTGTGCTCTCTTCCAGCCTTCCAGTCCTCCCGTTGTGCTCTCTTCCAGCCTTCCAGTCCTCCCGCTGTGCTCTCTTCCAGCCTTCCGTCCTCCCGTTGTTCTCCCAGCCTTCCAGTCCTCCCGTTGTGCTCTCTTCCAGCCTTCCAGTCCTCCCGCTGTGCTCTCTTCCACCTTCCAGTCCTCCCGTTGTGCTCTCTTCCAGCCTTCCAGTCCTCCCGCTGTGCTCTCTTCCAGCCTTCCAGTCCTCCCGTTGTGCTCTCTTCCAGCCTTCCGTCCTCCCGCTGTGCTCTCTTCCAGCCTTCCAGTCCTCCCGTTGTGCTCTCTTCCAGCCTTCCAGTCCTCCCGTTGTGCTCTCTTCCACCCTTCCAGTCCTCCCGTTGTGCTCTCTTCCAGCCTTCCAGTCCTCCCGTTGTTCTCCCAGCCTTCCAGTCCTCCCGTTGTGCTCTCTTCCACGCCTTCCAGTCCTCCCGTTGTGCTCTCTTCCAGCCTTCCAGTCCTCCCGTTGTTCTCCCAGCCTTCCAGTCCTCCCGTTGTGCTCTCTTCCAGCCTTCCAGTCCTCCCGTTGTGCTCTCTTCCAGCCTTCCAGTCCTCCCGTTGTGCTCTCTTCCACCCTTCCAGTCCTCCCGTTGTACTTCCAGCCTTCCAGTCCTCCCGCAGCACAATGTTACTGCTACTGTTGGCGCTGCTACTGTAGCTTCAGCTGCTGGTCTTGGGTCTTGTGCAGAGATATGCTCATATTTTCCCAGAAATTCTCAAAGATCCTGAGTGTTCACCCACAGTAAAACGTATCATTTAGTCGAGTCTTACCTTTGTTGACGGCAAAAAATACCATCAGATATTTTTGTCGGCGTGTAGCAATCAAGGCCGGCTGCTAAGTTAGCGGTAACATTACAGATTGCCTCTGCTGATATTCTAATACATTAAACTGCATCAGCTGATGTGTTTTCAGCTGGAACTGTAAATAGCATCAGCTGACGTTTTTGGTGGCAATTATAAATTTCATCAGCTGATGTTTTTGGCGGGAACTGTAAACTGCATCAGCTGAATTTTTTTTGCCAAGAACTTTAAACGACGCAACACTCTCGAGGCCAGATAAGTAAAGACAGTCTGAGGAAGGTTATTATTTTTTCCCCGCCTTGGCGGCGTATCAGGTGGTCAAAGTGTGTGTGTGGTTGGGGGGGGGGGGGAGATGGTGACGATAACAAGAGTGGCTGACTGCTGGAATGGTCTGGCGGGACACGCGCCCTCCCCGGCCCACACATGTGGTGGGGGACGCCACAGTGGTCCACTTGGCCCACACATGTGGTGGGGGACGTCACAGTGGTTCACTTGGCCCACATTGGCCAA
>WNGS01008507.1:1844993-1856117 GCA_020271785.1 Procambarus virginalis
TTCAACGTCGTGTAGCGTCGTTCAACGTCGTGCAGCGTCCCTACCTCAACGACTGCCACCACCACCACAGCACACGTTCATGGCCAACAAAATTAATGCGGCAATCAAATTTAGAAACAAAAGTGAAAAAAAAACATGGAAAATTGGTACAAACAAACGTTCCAAATATTACGAACTGGTGCAATATATCCGCCCTCCTCGACCGCCTCTCTGTCCCACACACGAATGTCGCCAGAATGGTGGCCTACACTATTAAAGAACACGAAAACACATTTACTTAACTCAAAAGAATAAGCGAAAAAAGCAGCCTACGCTGAGAAACGGAAGTCAGTAACCTTGGCGCACGCACACACACACACACACAAACACGCAGACTACAATCAGCACAAGCCACTAAGAAGAGCAGCAGCAAAACACCGTCCACCATATCATCAGACAATCCAGTAGCTCCATGAATCGCTCATCATCAGACTACAACACCACGCTCATCATGAGTCGCCTCAACACCAGACCTCACGACCTTTGAGCCTCGATCTTCTCCAGGGCAATCAACTCACAATACATAATTCCAAGATAAATACACACAAGAAAATCTCCTTCTAAAAAAACAAACATTATGTTCCCAAATATATATATATATATGCAAATTAGAACATCAAAACATACACAAAAACATCTGATTGGGCGAAAATGAATGTTCAACATCCTTATCTATGCACCTCCACATATGTTAAAGATACTTGGGAAGAACATTACAAACACACACACACACACACACACACACACACACACACACACACACACACACACACACACACACACACACACACACACACACACACACACACCACAAACGTTAGAAGGAACTTTTTCAGTGTCAGAGTAGTTAACGGATGGGATGCATTAGGCAGTGATGTGGTGGAGGCTGACTCCATACACAGTTCCAAATGTAGATATGATAGAGCCCAGTAGGCTCAGGAATCTGTACACCAGTTGATTGACGGTTGAGAGGCGGGACCAAAGAGCCAAAGCTCACCCCGCAAGCACAAATAGGTGAGTACACACACACCATAACACACACACAATGCCCAAAAGAATAATAAAGACCGGACTAGTTGCACACCTGGAGAGAATTAAGTCTGTAATCAAACATCAACATGGCTTTAAGGAAAGGTAATCATGGCTGATGAACCTACTGCAGTTCTATGATAGACTTACGAAAACAGAGTAAGACAGAAAGAGGTGGGGGGCAGATTGCGTATTTCTGCACTGCCAAAAAGAATTTGATATATTACCGCACAGGAGACTACTAACCCGAGAGGCAGGCAGGAGTGAGATGAAAAGGACTAACATGCGTAAGGAATTACCTAACAGACAAGTGTCAGAGAGACAACAGCGAGGGCCCGACCCGAACGCGGACTGGCGTACAGTAAGAAGCGGAGTGCCGCAAGGATCGGTGCTGGGACCAATACTATTACTCATTTACGTAAATGTTCTGTTTATAGGAGTTGAGTGTCACGTGTCGATATTTGCAGACCGTGAACAAGATCTGTGGCCGGCAGTATAGGGTGAGGAACAGAGTGATAAAGACACGGTGGCCTGACAGCCAGCGGTGTACGTATAAGATAAGGAACATGTTTAATCCTCAAGTGTGCTACAGCGTTTGTGTTGACGCCCCCCCCCCCTCAGTCTTAAACCTCCGAACACCTGCTCCCTCCTGCTGCTCACCTTCTGACACCCCCACCCCCCCCTGGCACCCTCTCTCCCCCCACTGACAAACACCACGATGGAAAAATACCTGCACACGGCAGTCCTTATTGTCACATTCACACGTGATAACAAGAAAGTCTTGTAGATGATGAATTGTACACGTGACAGCGATAGTTCAGCGTGTATACATATAATAGTGTTCTTGGTATTAGAACCATAATACGATATCATGTGTCAAAAGCTTAATTGGGTCCCTTAAAACAAAAAAATAAGATTGACCTTGTCCAGATTGCCAGTCGCAAGAGTTGCTTAACTCCCAGGTGCCCAGTTGAACACAGGCATCTTAGATAAGACCTTAGAACAAACACAAAATGCACCTCAAGAAGAGATCAGATGGGGTTAAGAATGAAATAGGTGACCCGGTTGTAATGTTGTCGAAGCCAAGTCGGTGCACAGTTTGAGACACGCGTACGTTTACATTCAGAATGATGTCATCGTGTCATCACAGTGGGAGAGAGAGTCAAGAGAGTGGTAAGCATGTACAATGACGTGGGAGAGGAGGTGCAGGAAGCCACCTCCACACACACAGCGCCGGGGGTACTGACCTGTTGAGGGGTATACATGGTACTGTTGCTATGGTTGGAACCCAAGAACCCGCTTGCCATAGGCACAGTTAGGTGAGACTCACGCACGCACGCACAATCAACCCCAATATACATTGATAGCCAGCCTATGCTCGTCTCAACCCCAGGCCCCCATAACCCACCACCACCAGGCCAGAAGCGACCACAGGTGCGGCAGGAGACACTAGCGCAAGCAGCAAGAGAGCGGCCTCAGGTGAAGGTGGCCACCACCACCTTACAACAACAACACTACCAGTTAGTGAAGGCAGCGGCCGCCACGCCTGGCCGCCAGAGTGAGTCAGGCAGCAGCAGACTCAGCCAGGCCTCTATTGCTCTACACCCGCTGCCCTCCTCTATGGTTGGACGGAAGGCAAGGGGCAGGGATAGCAGCACCGGGAGGAGAGGAAGACCACAGACGAGGAGGAGGGAGGGGCATGGAAGATATGAGAGAGAGAGTGGAGTGGGTGGCCCCTGTTGCAAGAGTATTATTGCAATAAGTGGTGCAGTTACTGCTGGAGCCACTCAACAGTACCTCAGTCACCTCTCAACAGCTCAAGAAACTGGCCCACATTACACAATGTGGCCTCAGACTGGCGGAGTAATCCGGTATCACCAATTAATTCCTCTCGGTGTCGAGGGCCGCGTCGGGCCAGCTCGTCCTGTAGTCTTGGAAGGCGTCCCACCCCAGAGCTGACCTCTGACCCGGCCTGACCTCCGCTCCCAACTGATCTCCAACCCGGACCTGAGCGCGTGCTTGGCCACACCCCCACCCTCCTCTCACACAGGCCACTCGAGACAGATGGCCACCAGTACACACAAGAGGTTGAGACAGATGGCCACCAGTACACACAAGAGGTCGAAACAGATGGCCACCAGTACACACGAGAGGTTGAGACAGATGGCCACCAGTACACACAAGAGGTTGAGACAGATGGCCACCAGTACACCCAAGAGGTTGAGACAGATGGCCACCAGTACACACAAGAGGTCGAAACAGATAGCAACATGAGGCTACAACAAGAGTTAGAGTAGCAATACGAAGACGGATAAGGAGAGGAGGAGGAGAGGAGGAAGGAGAGGAGAGAGAAGGCCATGTATGTGGCCAGGTGTCCTCGTCACGTGAGGCACAAGGACAAGCTGACTTGATTTAATGCTGGCTGTGTCCTCACCCTTCACCACTCCCTCACCCTGGGCTGGTCCCCAGCTGCCCCTTCACCCTGGGCACAGGTGTGTGGGAGGGACAGGTGGTGCACCCTGAGCACAGGTGTGGGAGGGACAGGTAGTGCACCAGGATCACTGTTGAGCACCGCTGGCATTGTAGTCACCACCACCAACACAACCACAAGCAACACCACCCTCCTGTCTTCCTGCCCTCCTGTCCTCCTGTCCTCCACCCTCCTGTCCTCCACCCTCCTGTCCTCCACCCTCCTGCCCTCCACCCTCCTGCCCTCCACCCTCCTGTCCTCCACCCTCCTGCCCTCCACCCCCTCAATGCACCCCATCGCCTGCTACTTGGCCTTTCACTTCCACCAAGGTCTAGACCTCTCCTTAGCCTGCGCCTATCCCCCTGCCTTACCTGCCCCCAGCCCTTACTTGCTCAGCCTGCACCTATCCCCCAGCCCTCACCTGCCCCCAGCCCTTACTTGCTCAGCCTGCACCTATCCCCCAGCCCTCACCTGCCCCAGCCCTTACTTGCTCAGCCTGCACCTATCCCCCAGCCCTCACCTGCCCCCAGCCCTTACTTGCTCAGCCTGCACCTATCCCCCGCCCTCACCTGCTGGCTCTCAAAGCATGCCTCAGCATAGATTATCAAGGTGTAACCTCATTATACTCTTAGTTAAGGCCAAATATATACGGACACACAAATGAATATATTAGGCTACGAGACTACCTTGGGATATCTCAAAATATTTTGAACTTTATATTTTATATCATTTTTATTAAATATTATATATAATCCTTTGATTTGATTGTTGCCGCCGAAGGCGGCTATAATCCTCCTCCTCGCCATCCGACGGGCCTTGTGAAGGAAATTCTTCCTGCCTACTTACATCAGCTGGCAGGTGTACATGATCCCAATTTTACACGCTGTGCCACAGAGTGGGCCTCTCGTGCAGGCCCATCACCTCAACCACCATCCCCAAAAGCCCACAAGCAATCCAGCTGGGATGGCCCCATTGTAGACCAAGTTGCTGCAGAGTGCCTGGGTGCTGCAACAACACAACACGACATTGCTCGCCTCACAGCAGTAGCAGCCCCACATGCAGGGGATTTCCTGTTAGCAACCCCAATGTCGGCAACTGGCACGCGTCTCACACCACACGCCCTCCGAATTGCTGTGGCCCTCCGCCTTGCTGCCCCAATCCACACCAGATATAGGTGTATTTGCGGCAAGGTCGTGGCCGACAGGTACGGCCACCACCTTGCTTCGGCTATCACCTCCTTATGTCCGGTCGTGATGGTCGAATGGATTAATGTGTCCTCTACATACCAGTTGCGTTGCTCCTGGCAGTATGGGTTCGAGTCACTTCTGGGGTGCGAGTTTTCAGTTATATATATGTATGTATATATATTATAATTTAATAATGTCATCTCCATCTTCGCCAATTATTTTATATTCTATAAAATATTTATTATTTAATATATATTGGCTAGAACATTGGTTAGACAAAATGTGTAGAATGAGTGGTGAGAGGCTGTGGTGCCGTGCTGGTCCCCGGGTGGCTGGCCCAGGGAACACACTCTCAACACAACCCACACGGCCTTGAGACACACCTCTTGCAGCTACTCCGCCAGGCACCAGGGTCCTCCATGGACAATATTGTACCAAAGATCAATACTTCCTACTTACGGCTGACTTTCCCGTGGGTGGAACCTATAGTCCCCCTGCCTGACCCACACCGAAGTCAATACAGGTGTTACCCAAGGTTGAAACACGGGTATAATTCCACACCAATAGCAAGTGTACTGCCATTCTTGATGGTCTAAGTGATCAGCAGGATTTGACACAGTTACGGGCGTATGAGGTAACGGGGATCTCTCTCTCTGCTGGACATCCAGCTGAGGTAAGGCTCCTATTAATGTTTACTTCATTGTACTTCGAGTGCTGTTCTGTGGCAGAGGAGGCTATGCACATTGATCATTTTTTTGTAACAAATAATTTTTTTTTTAATAAAGCTTACGAGAAAGGTGGCTATTGGTGTGTGTGTGTGTGTGTGGTGTGTGTGTGTGTGTGTGTGTGCGTGTGTGTGTGTGTGTGTGTGTGTGGTGTGTGTGTGTGTGTGTGTACTCACCTATTGTGCTTGCGGGGGTTGAGCTCTGGCTCTGTGGTCCCACCTCTCAACTGTCAATCAACAGGTGTACAGGTTCCTGAGCCTATTGGGCTCTATCATATCTACACTTGAAACTGTGTATGGAGTCAGCCTCCACCACATCACTTCCTAATGCATTCCATTTGTCAACCACTCTGACACTGAAAAAGTTCTTTCTAATATCCCTGTGGCTCATTTGGGTACTCAATTTCCACCTGTGTCCCCTCGTGCGTGTGCCCTTGTGTTAAATAGCATGTCCTTATCAACCCTATCAATTCTTTTGAGAATCTTGTATGCCCCTTCCCTAACTCTTCTGTCTTCCAGCGACGTGAGTAGTCTCTCCGCGTAGCTCATACCTTTCAGTTCGAGTACTAGTCTGGTGGCAAACCTTTGCCACCAGAGTGTGTGTGTGTATATATGTATGGTTATGTTACAGCGATGTGGACCAGCATAACCCTGCTCATTCCTTCACACGCACTCACAACTGCCACAATACAGCTCACGAGTATATTTGATCAAGTTCTGATTTTTTTTATTTTCTTTACCTGGTTACCTGGTTGATACCTGGTTGATGGGGTTCTGGGAGTTCTTCTACTCCCCATGACTTGTAAGTTTGGTCCACCAGGCTGTTGCTTGGAGCGGGCCGCAGGCCCACATATCCCCTACAGCCCGGTTGGTCCGGCACTCCTTGGAGAAAATGATCTAGTTTTCTCTTGACGATGTCCCACGGATGTTCCAGCAATATTTCTTATGCTCGCTGGGAGGATTTTTGTAATGCTGTGGTCATTTTTGTAATGCTGTGGTCATTTTTGTAATGCTGTGGTCATTTTTGTAATGCTGTGGTCATTTTTGTAATGCTGTGGTCATTTTGTAATGCTGTGGTCATTTTTGTAATGCTGTGGTCATTTTTGTAATGCTGTGGTCATTTTTTGTAATGCGTGGTCATTTTTGTAATGCTGTGGTCATTTTTGTATGCTGTGGTCATTTTTGTAATGAGGTTCAGAATATAGCTCTCATGTTACTGTGTATTTTAAGGACTTGACTTGGCAGCCATGATGGCGCTCAATAGAGCAATTCCATCGTCACCTTCCATATGAAATGTTTAGCCCGACGTGTCCCGTGTGACAAGACGCAGGCATGCAGTAGGGCGCTCTCACTACTGATTGGCTGGCACTCCGTTGTCTGAGACTTCGTCCACAGTGTGTGCGTTAGCAGGATTAGCTCTAGTATCACCGCGCACACAATTCAACCCATGTTTTGTTCTCCCGACGAGGAGATAAGAACAGGGTAAGGAGGGGGGGGGGGGGGGTTATGGTTGAAGAGGAGGGGGGGAAGGGGAGGGAGGGACTATCAGGAGAAAGCACCAAGCCATTACGACTATATAGTACTGGGAAGGGATCAGGATAAGGATTTGGGATGGGACGGAGGGAAGGAATAGTCCCCAACCACTTGGACGGATGGGGAGGAAGGGGGAGTTACTAGCACAGCTGCTATAATACTATGCCACCTTTTCATACTTTTCCTCTCGATTTTAGCCATAGTTTTAGCGCATCAGTTGTAACGAAATGATCATATCTGTGTATTCAGCTAGTTGTGCTTGCGGGGGTTGAGCTCTGACTCCTTCAGCCCGCCTCTCAACTGTCAATCAACTTTTGTGTGTGTGTTAAGGTGAAGATGGGGGAGGCCGCCAGCCCTGCCGTATGATGTGTTTGTAACTGCTTCATGCGGATGGTTCAACGAGTATTAAGTCATTCAAAGACAAGCTATTTTAGACCTTAGTTATGAACTAACTTGACTAACATAGGAGTGTTGTTAATTAAGGTAGCGAGAGTTGGTCTGGATGCCCGGGAGGATTAGTTAGTGTGCACAAGAAGGGTGTATAGGTAGCATCTGGGCTCTCTGCTCCAGACTCACCGTGTACTCATGTTTACTTAACGTGAACATGCGCCGTTGTTATGGGTGTGTACCTTGTGACCTGTAGCCGCTTCTTCCATCATTGTAACCCTATATTAAGCCCTAAAGGTGCACGCGAGGGAGAGGTCTGCAGATACGAGTCCGTAGACTTTACTCGCTCACCAGATGTGCAGCTGTGCAACCCGTCCTCGCAAATTCGTATAGTCAATATTGACTTATTAGTTACCTGCATAGGTGACATACTAAACATAATAGTTTCCCTTGAAAAGCTTCATAGAAAACACCGACCTTACCTAACCTACTTAGTATGTTAAAATATGCATCTTATAGCTTCGTAATTACAATTGTTACTTAACCTATTATAGGTATAGGTTAGGTAATAATTGTAATTACGAAGCAATAAGATGCTTATCTTAACATACAAAGTAGGTTAGGTAAGGTCGGTGTTTTCTATGAAGATTTTCAAGGGAAACTATTATGTTAAGTATGTCACCTAAGCACTTATTTAATAAGTCAATATTGACTATACGAATTTGCGAGGACGGGTTGCAACGTGAGTCCCTAGTTTTAAGTCATTAAATGAATGAACTTTGCAGGTGGGATTAAGGTACGATGGGTCAAGTCTTCTCACAGATGACCAGATATATATACATAACACCTGTTGTCGGGGACAGGAAGCTTATACTTTGTCCTACCGAAGGTCCCCCCAGGTCAGATATATTGACCTTGGGGGACCTTCCTCAGGAAACAATCCACCACAACCGAATAAATCCCGGATACCTATTTAACTGTTATGTGAACAGAGGCATGAGATGAAAGGTTGAGGCAAGGTAATTATCAGGAGGAAGCGCCAGGCCATCACAACTACAGAGCAGTAGTTACACCAGACGAAAGTAACGGGACCAAATGCTTCTGTCCACCCAGCCTAGGGATTGAAACCTGGGGCCCCTCGAGCCGAGGACGTAGACCACTGCGCTTGAGGACCCATACAGAAGAGAGACAAATAGGCAGATGTTTATATTTGTGTCCATAAGTATATATACAACAGCCGGATACATATATTCCTGAATTTACCTGAGGTTCCGAGGGTTTATAAACCTTTATGGGTGAAAAAAAGGCATCTCCTGTTTTCTGCTCCAACAGGTACTCTGAGAGAGAACTCTATCAACATCAGGGGCCCGAGACTGTTCAACACGCTTCCGCTACACATAAGGGGCATAACTGGCAAACCCCTCACAGTGTTCAAGAGAGAACTGGATAAGCACCTCCAACGGATACCTGATCAACCAGGCTGTGACTCATACGTCAGGCTGCGAGCAGCCGCGTCCAACAGTTGATCAGTCCAGCAACCAGGAGGCCTGGTCGACGACCGGGCCGTGGGGACGCTAAGCCCCGGAAGCACCTCAAGGTAACCTCAAGGTAGCCTGGTTGATCAGTCCAGCAACCAGGAGGCCTGGTCGACGACCGGGCCGCGGGGACGCTAAGCCCCGAAGCACCTCAAGGTAACCTCAAGGTAACCCTTCTGTCTTACACTGAGGCTCGTTGAGCTTGAAGGTATTGACCCCTTCTTGGTGTTACATCATATTGAAGACGTATTAATTAATATTTTCCAATGTGTTCAGTATTTTAACCAAAACGAAGAGAACCGCCGTGGCAGGTGTGGTGGGCAGTGTTGCTGTGGGCCTCGAGCCACTTCCTCACACCACAGTCCACTTGCTTCGGGGATGACATCTGTCGCCCTGCGCCGAACTTTTCTTTTTTTGTTTAAAGCAATTATGTCATTCAGAAGATGAGCGATCTTATGGAGCGCGCACCAGAGATTTGTGCAGCTGGATAACCGCATTATTATTTTCCTTGGGGGTCAAAGGTTCATTACACTATTCCTAGGGTTTAGGTGACACTTTTTACTGCAGCTCCCACTTGTTGTGCAATTTGCAATGACTGGGGGGGGAGGGGTCATAACTCCCAGGTGCTTTTTTATTATGAATGCGCTACATGGTCTTGTTGATATGGAAGCTATTATGTGTATTGTTGATGTATTATGATGTATTATGTGTATTGTTGATGTATTATGATGTATTATGTGTATTATTGATGTATTATGATGTATTATGTGTATTATTGATGTATTGTGAGGCCTCATAGTGAAGCAAGAGACAGTTGTGTCAGCTCGTCACACGTGAAGCAAGAGTCAGTTGTGTCAGCTCGTCACACGTGAAGCAAGAGTCAGTTGTGTCAGCTCGTCACACGTGAGGCAAGAGACAGTTGTGTCAGCTCGTCACACACGTGAAGCAAGAGACAGTTGTGTCAGCTCGTCGCACACGTGAAGCAAGAGACAGTTGTGTCAGCTCGTCACACGTGAAGCAAAAGACAGTTGTGTCAGCTCGTCACACACGTGAAGCAAGAGACAGTTGTGTGAGCTCGTCACACGTGAAGCAAGAGACAGTTGTGTCAGCTCGTCACACACGTGAAGCAAGAGACAGTTGTGTCAGCTCGTCACACGTGAAGCAAGAGACAGTTGTGTCAGCTCGTCACACACGTGAAGCAAGAGACAGTTGTGTCAGCTCGTCACACACGTGAAGCAAGAGACAGTTGTGTCAGCTCGTCACACGTGAAGCAAGAGACAGTTGTGTCAGCTCGTCACACGTGAAGAAAGAGACAGTTGTGTCAGCTCGTCACACGTGAAGCAAGAGACAGTTGTGTCAGCTCGTCACACGTGAAGCAAGAGACAGTTGTGTGAGCTCGTCACACGTGAAGCAAGAGACAGTTGTGTCAGCTCGTCACACACGTGAAGCAAGAGACAGTTGTGTCAGCTCTTCACACACGTGAAGCAAGAGACAGTTGTGTCAGCTCGTCACACACGTGAAGCAAGAGACAGTTGTGTCAGCTCGTCACACACGTGAAGCAAGAGACAGTTGTGTCAGCTCGTCACACGTGAAGCAAGAGACAGTTGTGTCAGCTCGTCACACACGTGAAGCAAGAGACAGTTGTGTCAGCTCGTCACACACGTGAAGCAAGAGACAGTTGTGTCAGCTCGTCACACGTGAAGCAAGAGACAGTTGTGTCAGCTCGTCACACGTGAAGCAAGAGACAGTTGTGTCAGCTCGTCACACGTGAAGCAAGAGACAGTTGTGTCAGCTCGTCACACGTGAAGCAAGAGACAGTTGTGTCAGCTCGTCACACGTGAAGCAAGAGACAGTTGTGTCAGCTCGTCACACGTGAAGCAAGAGACAGTTGTGTCAGCTCGTCACACGTGAAGCAAGAGACAGTTGTGTCAGCTCGTCACACGTGAAGCAAGAGACAGTTGTGTCAGCTCGTCACACACGTGAAGCAAGAGACAGTTGTGTCAGCTCGTCACACACGTGAAGCAAGAGACAGTTGTGTCAGCTCGTCACACACGTGAAGCAAGAGACAGTTGTGTCAGCTCGTCACACACGTGAAGCAAGAGACAGTTGTGTCAGCTCGTCACACACGTGAAGCAAGAGACAGTTGTGTCAGCTCGTCACACACGTGAAGCAAGAGACAGTTGTGTCAGCTCGTCACACGTGAAGCAAGAGACAGTTGTG
>WNGS01008507.1:1888875-1909573 GCA_020271785.1 Procambarus virginalis
ACTCTTCTATATACAGTTAAGGATTGGCGCCTAGTATAACCTCCCCGGCCAGGATACGAGCCCAGGCCAAATCGCTTGTGAAGCGTGGGCGAATGTCTTACCAATGCGCCAGAGACTGCATATTGCAGTCGCTAATTAGATTTAGATTAGAAAGCTTTATTATGTAAGTGATTTAATTTAAATCGTTACATTGTAGCCGGAAGTAACAGGTGTATATACAGCCGTAAAAACTTGTAGCTTAAGAATAAAGCAGTGAAACTTATTAACAAAGTATACAAATAATTATAACGATGAGAATACAGTTTTAAAGATAATTAAATATTGTAATTATCGGGAACTTTGATCAACAGTTAGCAGAGCGTTTTATGGGGAAACAAGCAGGGTAAGTATTGAATGTAAGATGGAAATAAACCTGCATTGAGAAATAACCCAATGCAGCAAATAGCCCTGTGTGTCCTGGAGATTACGTATCATGATTCTGTATCTGGGTGCGTACCCTGGGACGTGTCTCCTGTATATGCATTAAGACTTCACGATCTTGTGGTGCCAGTTGCAAAGAGTTGTGTAATTTAAAACTTGAATGGTTTGCTGATTATAAAGATAATTGCCTGTCAGATTTGCTTTGTTGTTTAGCAGACTGACTTATTGGCGTCAAACTGGATTTTGATTGACTAGTTTCACTAAAATGTTAGCTGGCTAGTTTACCGACAGACTTGGACCAGGATTCATCAAGGATTTACGCATCTACTTACGAAACCTGTACATCTTTCGACAATCATGGTGGCTTTTGTTTACATTTATTAAACAATTTAAGAATTTCGGAATCTCACAGCTCCAGATTATTATTGTTATAAACAACCTCGTAGCGCTTCGCTCATAATCTGTTAAATAAATGTAAACAAAGTTACCGTGATTGTTGAAAGATGTACAGTTTTTGTAAGCGGATTCGTAAATCCATGATAAATCCTAACCCTGCTGTCTGACAGACATGCTTGATCTTCAACAGACTCGCTTACTGATTAACGAAGTGATTTTACTGCTGACAAGTGAGCTGACTCGCTATGTGTGATGGTGACAGCTTCTGGCTGGCAGACTGACTTGTTGATTGACAGTCTTACTAACAGGCAATTTGCTAACTAGCAAATTGCAATTGATTTGCTGAATGGCGTGTTCATGGACAGAATTAGTGACTGGCCTGAACGAATTGCTGAATAAAGCGTACGACAGGGAGGCTTATTGTCTGGTTTATAGAAATGTTTAACTACCAAAAAGACAGATCGTGTAGATGACTGACTCGGTGACTAGCTTTCTGCACGATGTTCGTCTATCCCAAACCCTTTACTAGTTCCTACAGACCAGTTACTATCTGGGTTGTATCTGGATGGGGTTCTGGGAGTTCTTCTACACCCCAAAGCCCGGCCCGGGACCAGGCTCGACCTGTGACAGCTTGGTCCAGCAGGCTGTTGCTTGGAACGGCCTGCAGGCCCACATATTCGCCACAGTCCGGTTGGTCGATATGTGGGCCTGTAGTTATTGATTGACTGATGAAGATTAAACCACCCAAGAGGTGGCACGGGCATGAATAGCCCGTAAGTGCGGTTATTATATTTTTTAGTGTTTTCCATTACCCCTAAACTCTCGCCAAGTTTCTAGAGAGGTGTTATTTTGTGTTCTTCATTCCCCAGTCCCTCTCCAGCATAGATTTGAACCAACTCACGGCTGGGGCACTATACCTTATAATAATTAACAATAATAACAATGTGGTTTACAGCTGTGCCTGTGAAGCTTCTGGCCAGCTTGTTTTAATTGCCACAGCTGGCGGAACTCCATATTTGACTACTCACCCACCAACGTCCTCAGTGCAATATACACCATCGTCTCTATTTTTGTCTCATTAATATATTGATTTGTTCACAAATTAACACCTTTTTCATAATAGGAAATATATTTAAGGGCAGTAGTTCCACTTTACATGTCACGATAGCATTATGCGTTCACGTTGAACAAACTATAAATGCACGCCAAAAATATCTGCCGAGGTCCTGCCTGCACGTGGAAAACGACTCTCAGTACTCATAACTTGACACACATCACCATGTCTTAAGCTGGAGATCTGCTACCTCGAGGGTGGAGTGTAACTAGACTTGTTGTCCTCAGTGCTCCTTGACCTCAGGGAACCTTACCCAGTGTTGTGAAGCCTTGCATGATCTTAAAGCAGGGTAGACTTACGTCCCACCCACCCATCCACCCCACACACACGCACACACACATCGCCAATCGCCAACATGAGTCCAGGGAGGGTAAATCTTACCTTACTGGCTTAACTATCGTTTAGTTGCAATGGTCAGGAATTATTCCGTTAACTTTTTATATTAGAGAACTATTTACACAGCTACACTAACGGAAATCATGAATGATACAAATCTACCGAAATACTACCGTAAGGCAATTTTTACAATTAATATCTACGACAGGAAGTTATACAATTCGCACTGATGGTAAGAAATAAAAGACTAACCATGAATGGACATCTTAAAGATTAAACGTCCGGGTTCTTTTTTTTTTATTTATTTTTTTTTTTTAGAAAATTCGCTAGTTACCCGTTACTGAATGACAATTAGTTACCCGTTACTGATTCGCCGCTATGCTACCGGAGGGCGCTGACGTTCGGCCCGGGCTGTCAGTGTTGACCTGTAGCTGCTGCGTGGTGGTCGTCTTGTTGACGGTGTGGTGCGGCCATTGGCCGGGGCCTGGCGGGTGTTATGGCATCGGCTAGTGGTGGCCGTGTTCGCCGGGTCGCTTGGATTGATTAGATACAGTGTTTAGTGAGTTTCATATTTATTTAGTAGTCCTGGATACAGCAGTGTCGTAGACGTTGAGACGAAGCCTGGAGCAGAGCAGAGAGCTGAGTGTGGCCGGAGTCGCGGAGCTCTATGTGGGAGAGCGTTGTAGCTGGATGAGGTCGTAGTCTGCTGCCTGCTCTGAGGGTGTGTCGAAGCTGTAGCGTCTTGGGTCAATTAGAACTGCCCACGCCGAGTACTACATTCTTGACTGGAGATTGTACTGGTTTGCTATTCTCGAATCACTTGCTTAAATACGGTGACTACACCTCGCAGTAAGATAGGAGGATGGAAAAACCGTTACCTGTAAATAGGGATAGGATTATTGCTTGTGTAATTAGTTATTCCATTAAGATAATGAGATAATGGAGCGAGTATAAGGATTACTCTCTACAATTGTACTGGTTTGCTATTCTTAAATCGCTGGCTTATATACGGTTACTACACCTCACAGTAAGATAGGAGGGTGGAAAAACGGTTACCTGTAAATAGGGATAGGATTATAGCTTGTGTGATCAGTTATGCCATTAAGATAATGGGATAATAGAGCGAGAATAAGGATTACTCGCTACAGGTGTAAGGAGCAATGTCGGTTGTTTTTTTCGGGTGGCTGCCAAACGTGAGGCTGCTGGAAGGTTTGGGTTGCTGCTGTTGTTACAGGCGAGGCTTTCGCGGTTGTATGTGCAGTACAATGCTGGGATTGACTGTTTTGGGGAGATTGCGGAGTGTAAGGAGCGTATTTGTGGTTTGAGGATTGAATGGGCCAAGGGTGTTCGTGTGCGTCCTCGTGTGAGTGAACGTGTTGACGAGGAACGGCTCTCTCCGTTTCTTTTAGGGAAGGTAAAGGCTGCGCGGGACGCTGTTCTTTTTACGGCTCTGCAACGACCGGATGGGTCCGTTGTTTCTGACACCGGTGGTGTGTTGAATTATGTGCGGCAAGAGTTGGTTGCGCTCTATAGGGAGGTGGTAGGGGACGACGCGATTGCGGAAGGTTTCTTGGGTGGTTGTGCTCAAGGGTTGTCTGCTGCTGATTGTGTTGGTTTGGTGGAAGATGTTTCGTTGGGGGAGCTTATCGATGTGGTGCGGTCGTTTCGTTCCGGGAAGGTGCCGGGCTCGGATGGTCTTCCTGTCGAGTTTTATGTTGCTTTTTGGGATGTGTTGGGTGATGTTTTTTTGGAGGTGGTCCGGACTTGCTTTCGGGGGTGCGTTCTGCCTATGTCTCAGTGCGTTGGGATTGTGCGGCTGCTCCCGAAGCTGGGCGATTTGCGGTTCTTCTCGAACTGGAGGCCCATTACTTTGTTGAATGTGGACTTTAAGATCCTGTCCAAGATTTTAGCTGGTCGGTGTCGCCGTGTTGTTGCGTCTGTTGTCTCTATGGAACAATTTTGTGGTGTTCCAGGTCGCTCGTTGCTGCAGTGCAATGCGTTGTTTCGGGATGTGCTTCTGTACGTGTCGGGCTCTCGCATGTCGGCGGCGATGCTCTGCCTGGATTGGCCTAAGGCTTTCGACCGTGTGTCGTTAGCTTTTGTTTTTTCGTGTTAGAGCGGCTTGGTTTTCCGCGTTTGTTTGTTCGTTGGGTGCGTATGTTGTACGCTCAGTGTTGCAGTCGGGTTTGCATCAATGGGTTCTTGAGTGCTCCTTTCCCTGTGCGCTGTTCGGTGAGGCAGGGTAGTCCGCTTTCCATGCTCCTTTATGTGCTCTTTCAGGAGCCTTTTTTTTCTGGCGGTCAAGGCTTGTGCGTTAATCCGTCCCCCCCGGCTGCCGTCTGATCTTCGGTTGCCCATCTGCGGTTATGCGGATGATACCATCCTGTTTGTGGCCTCTGCGGGTTCTGTTCGGGCTGTCCAGGTCGTGGTTGAGAGGTTTGAGTTGGCCACTGGGGCCCGGGTCAATCGTGCCAAATCTGGTCTTATGGGTATCAGTGGGTGGTCCTGTCGCCTTGTGTGGGAGGGGTCTTGGTTTCCGGTGGTCTCCTCTCTGCGCGTTCTGGGGATCACCTGGTTCGCTTCTTAAGAGAGATCTTTGGAATTTAATTGGGGTGCGGTTTCTCGTAGTGTTGGTGTTGGGTTGTTGGCTGCGCGCCCGTTAACGATTTATCGGCGGGCGTTGCTTGTTACTTGCAAAGTTTTGTCACGTGTCTGGTTCGTGGCTCGGTGTTTACCCCTAGATCGCCGGCTGGCTCTGGGGTTGGAACGTCAGGTTATAGGTACGTGTGATGCGGTCGTTACCACCTGGTTCGTCTCTCGACGTTGGTGTTAGCTGTGCGGGAGGGTGGGGTTGGCATTCCTGATGTGTTTACCAGGGCTCGGGCGTTGTTCTGGGTCTCGTTGCGTCAGGGTTTAGCGTTGGGTGGGGGGCTCAATGCTTGATGTATTTTTTATTGTTCGGTCCGGTTTAGTTTTTTGGTGAATTGCGGTGTTTGTCGGGAGGTGGCCTTTTGTACCCCTCCTGTTTACTCCTGGGCGGTAGACATTCTTCGGGCTATCTGTCGTTGTCCGGGTTATATGTCTCTTTCGGTGAAGGCGATTTATGGGGTTCTATTTTGCCGTGTTCGGCCGCGGGTGGAGACTTTATTCCCGTGTTGGGATTGGGGGGGGGGGGAGGTGTGGGCGGCGTTAGGGGCGCGGTTTTTGGCGCCGCAGCAGCGGGAGTTGTTGTTTCACATGTTGCATTTGTCGTTGGCGACAAATGACGGTTGTGCATGCTGGGTTTGCGCGCCTCTGACGCGTGTCCACTGTGGTTTGCCCGAGACTCGGTTGCATGTTTTCTATTTTTGTGAGAGGTTGAGTGGTTTGCTTGATTGGTTTCGTGCTGCGTTGGCCGTGGTTTGTGGNAGAGGTCAGCACTACGACACCTGTTTCCCCTCTCCTATAAAACCCTAATCACAGGAACCATTTTTCAATGGCTTGCAAGGGCGGCCGTTCCACGGTCACCACGTCGCTAAAAGTCCTCTCAACCGGGCGTATATTTAGTCACTTGGTTAGGGCTTAAGTATTGTGTACTTGCTGGTTAATGAATAGCACAAAGGATATATATAACCGACTTGCGTTGTATATCCATTGAATATATCCCGGTGAATATACCCCTCTTCTCAGGGCTATATTCACCGGGAATATTCTTAAGCCCTGGACTGTGCTGTGCCTGCTTGGTCAGTAGGTTATTGTGGTGACCTAATTAACCCTCTCGGATAGACAGGTCAAAGTCCAACGCCAAACTAATAGGTATTAGGCAATTTTGTAGTCTTAACAGCCAGGCAGCCCCTATACTCCTACCATATATTGCCTCATTCAACAGCAACCAAGCAAAGGGTCTCTCTCTCTCTCTCTCTCTCTCTCTCTCTCTCCTCTCTCTCTCCTCTCTCTCTCATCTCTCGCTCTCTCTCTCTCTCTCTCTCTCTCTCTCTCTCAGACAGTTCACTGGGGCATCATCATACATTCCCCTTGATATGTGCGTTTGATACGTTTCATTAAGATAGATGAAGGGAGCGGATCAGTGCGGGAGTTGTGCAGTGAGGAGAGGCACCCCATCCCCCGCTCTTGGGGAGGCCTTCACACACACACACACACACAACACCCACACACACACACCACACACACACACACACACACACACACACACACACACACACACACACACACACACGCCTGATGTATGACCTGATTATAAAATATTACCAATCAGTGACAAATTACGCTTGAGATAGCCCGCTTACAGCACAATCAATGGTTCCACTGAGTAGTGAATGTCCAAGTGATATTCAGCCCTGATGAAATATGGGAAAGGTCTGATACGACTGAAATATTCCGCGTGATTGTCGATCATGATAAATAGATAAAAAAGGGAACTGTAAAATTACAAATTTTATATATATATATATATATATATATTATATATATATATATATATATTATAATAATATACAATAACCTATATATATATATATATATATATATATATATATATTATATATATATCTATATATTATATTATATAATAATCAAAATGGAGCACGAATTAGCAGGAAAAGCCAGCACGTCAAAGAAATGCCTAAACCGCATGTAGGAAAATGCCTCGAAGAACCTAGTTTAACTTACAAAAGATTCTCTTAAGTGTCTTACTGGCGGCATTCCTGGGGCCACCAGCCTCTATCTTTCCCACCATCCACTCTGTGAAAATAAAAGAGATAAGGACTCTGGCCCATTGCCTTGGCTGACCCTCCGAAGCCTCGTAGACAGGGCGGAGTGAGATCAGTCAGCCAGGGAGCAGCTACCATGACGAAGCCTTATATGGCTTGGGTTTGTACTGTGTACGCCGGGGGGGGGGGGAGTGAGCCCTTGTAATGCGGGTTCGAATCCTCGTCGAGTCGTAGAGTTCCTTAGTGATTTATGGCATTCGAGCTTTCTTTGAGATTATATAGCAGCTTTGAGAATAGCAGTACAAGTATATATATATAATATATTATATATATATATATATATATATATATATATATATATATATATATTATATAATAATATAATATTATATATTATATATTATTTAATATAAGTGTCAGAGTGGATAACACGGGCAGGCGATGCATCACAGAGGGTGTCACGGGCAGACGACGCCACACAGAGGGTGTCACGGGCAGGCGACGCACCACAGAGGGGTGTCACGGCAGGCGACGCCCCACAGAGGGTGTCACGGGCAGGCGACGCACCACAGAGGGTGTCACGGACAGGCGACGCCACACAGAGGGGGGTCACGGGCAGGCGACGCACCACAGAGAGTGTCACGGCAGGCGCCACCACAGAGGGTGTCACGGGCAGGCGACGCCACGCAGAGGGGTGTCACGGGCAGGCGACGCCCCACAGAGGGTGTCACGGGCAGGCGACGCACCACAGAGGGTGTCGGGCAGGCGACGCCACACAGAGGGGTGTCACGGGCAGGCGACGCACCACAGAGAGTGTCACGGGCAGGCGACGCACCACAGAGGGGTGTCACGGGCAGGCGACGCCACACAGAGGGGTGTCACGGGCAGGCGACGCCCCACAGAGGGTGTCACAGGCAGACAACGCACAACAGAGGGGTGTCACGGGCAGGCGACGCACCACAGAAAGTGTCACGGGCAGGCGACGCCCCACAGAGGGTGTCACGGGCAGGCGACGCCACACAGAGGGGTGTCACGGGCAGGCGACGCCACACAGAGGGGTGTCACGGGCAGGCGACGCACCACAGAGGTGTCACGGGCAGGCGACGCACCACAGAGGGTGTCACAGGCAGACAACGCCCCACAGAGGGTGTCACGGGCAGACAACGCCCCACAGAGGGTGTCACGGGCAGGCGACGCCACACAGAGGGGTGTCACGGGCAGGCGACGCCACACAGAGGGTGTCACGGGCAGGCGACGCACCACAGAGGGGTGTCACGGGCAGGCGACGCACCACAGAGGGGTGTCACGGGCAGGCGACGCACCACAGAGGGGTGTCACGGGCAGGCGACGCACCACAGAGGGGTGTCACGGGCAGCGACGCACCACAGAGGGGTGTCACGGGCAGGCGACGCACCACAGAGGGTGTCACAGGCAGACAACGCCCCACAGAGGGTGTCACGGGCAGGCGACGCCCCACAGAGGGTGTCACAGGCAGACAACGCCACACAGAGGGGTGTCACGGGCAGGCGACGCACCACAGAGACTGTGAGCCTGGGACAGGAAAGGCTCGAGTTACCCTGGCCACAACACAGAGGTGGGAGGCGCAGAAGGACTCACGTTACAATTGTGTTGTTTATCATCAGGTCTTTGTTGCTGTTGCCCCTACGTCTGCATTAATTAATTCATCAGCGATTTACTTATTTCTTCTTGAATGTTGCAAAACAAAATTGTATTTTTTATATGTTAACGACTTACTTATGGTGTATTCTATTGTTAATGGTTAAGGAACGTGGCTATACGCCTATATATATATATATATATATATATATATATATATTATATATATATATATATATATATATATATATATATATATATATATATATATAGCCTCTGTGGACAAGACTATACGCAAGTATTTTGGTATCTCCAAATTGTATTGTTGCACTATATTGTAGTGTGTTGTATTGATGTTCTATTATGTAGTGTGTGTTGTATTGATCTTCTATTCGGTTGTGTCTGTTGATGTTCTATTTTGTAGTGTTGTGTTCTATTTAGTAGAATTCTGAATTGTTGCACTCTATGGTAGCTTCTATTGTGCTCTATTGTTGTGTATTGTGTTGACTGTGTTGTCTTGAATAATGGTTATGGTGCATTGCTTTGCATTGTGCGGTGTGGTGGCGGTGCGTTAGTGTGTGGTGGGGGTGCGTCAGTGTGTGGTGGGGTGCGTTAGTATGTGGTAGGGTGGCTTAAGTATGTGGTGGGGTGCGTCAGTGTGTGGTGGAGTGCGTCATTGTGTGGTGGAATGCGTCCGTGTGTGGTGGAGTGCGTCAGTGTGTGATGGAATGCGTCAGTGTGTGGTGGAATGCGTCAGTGTGTGGTGGAATGCGTCAGTGTGTGGTGGAGTGCGTCAGTGTGTGGTGGAATGCTTCAGTGTGTGATGGAATGCGTCAGTGTGTGGTGGAATGCGTCAGTGTGTGGTGGAATGCGTCAGTGTGTGGTGGAGTGCGTCAGTGTGTGATGGAATGCTTCAGTGTGTGATGGAATGCGTCATTGTGTGGTGAAATGCGTCAGTGTGTGTTGGAGTGCGTCAGTGAGTGGTGGAGTGCGTCACGATACAGGGTGACGCACCAACAACCACGGATGGTGTAAAACTCCTACAACAATTCACACGCAGGGGAAAAAAATTACAAGTTCCCTGTAGCCAAACATTTTCAACATTCAATGTGCCTCAGTTGATGGTATCTGCAAAAGCGTTTTACACTTAGTTTTTTTTACACTGGGGGTTAAAGGCGCCAGATGTGAGCTTTGTAACTCTGATTTACTGGATACAAGATCTCTCGATCCCTTGGGCAACTCTCCCTCACATAACTTTCTAACAGCTCTGCCTCCCACAGCTCCCTCTCCCACAGCTCTCCCTCCCACAGCTCTCCTCCCACAGCTCTCCCTCCCACAGCTCCCCCTCCCACAGCTCTCCCTCCCACAGGTCGCCCTTTCACAGCTCTCCTTTTCCTGCAACTTTCCCTTCCACAGATGATATTAAAGCTTAACCATATTTTTCCTAAACATGATTCGCTAATCGGTCCACGAATCTGTCCCAAAACCATACGATTCTAACCAATATATCTGACGAGTAGCCTGTTCACCTGTGGAATAGTGTTTCTCACTTGGAGTCAGCCTGTACACTTGAAATATATAGATGAACTCATCTAGATGCAAATGCAGAGTCGACCTCTGCAATTGAATTTCCCCTGCTCTGTCATATCATATATCGTCCATATACCTAATATATATATATTTTCCTGGTTGGTGATTCGCGTTGGTTACTCAGTGATTCGACTGCCTGTCTGTCTGTCACGTGATTAATGGGTTTGTTTACGTTAGTCATCCATCTGACCCTCGGCTCAACCGATCAACAACTCGCGGATTGATGACCACTGGATATGGAGAATTGACGGATAACTTTCTATTTCACCGTTGCATCGTTGCAAGAATGTCTTGCAGATTCACAGCACTGTTGCTGTGAGTGTCGACATGTCTTATGGAAGTTAAATTTTGCGTACCTGATTATATAGAAATGGAGGCCATTGTTCTGCACTCTTAGAATCAGGCTTTCTCTCTGTCGATGGTCTATCTTCTTTGGGATCCGTTTACGACCTCTGTTGATGTGTGATCCGCTTATGATCTCTGTTGAAGTGTCATCCGCTTACGATCTTTGTTGAAGTGTCATCCACTTATGATCTCTGTTGAAGTGTGATCCACTTATGATCTCTGTTGAAGTGTGATCCACTTATGATCTCTGTTGATGTGTCATCCGCTTACGATCTCTGTTGAAGTGTGATGCACTTATGATCTCTGTTGAAGTGTGATCCACTTATGATCTCTATTGATGAGTCATCCGCTTACGATCTCTATTGATGTGTCATCCGCTTACGATCTCTGTTGAAGTGTGATCCATTTATTATCTCTATTCATCTGTTATTATCTGCAAAATGTTTAGAAACATCCCTTTCGGTCTCTTGTAGGGAGAGACCTTTATAGAAACCCCAAATTAAGAGAAGGAATACGTTGAATAGAACACTGAGAATAAACTGGAGGCGAGAATGAAAATAAAAGGCACATAGGTGGTGGACTCTTTCCAAGCCCTTTGGACATCAAAGCTAAAGGTGGTGGACTAAATCACACGAGTACGGAAGAGGGAGAATGAATAAAGGGGAGAGTAAGAGATAACTGCGGGGGGGAGGGGAAAGAGAAGAGACGAGGGACAACACAGAAGATTGAAAGACAGAGAGCAGTAAAAATCTGACACACAGGGAGATAGAAAAAGAGGCAATACGCAGAGAAGCAGGAATGCTGGCAGGGGAAGGCGGTGGGGACAGAGGGTAGAGTATCAGGGAAGGAGAGGAGATGTTGGCAGCTGGGAGGAGAGGAGAGGATGACAGGTGGGGAAGAGGGGAGACTGACAGGGAACAAGTACAGGTTCTGTGCCTCAGTAGCGGAAGCCCCGTCCCGCACGACTCAAGAGCTGCCTGTCCATCCGTTCCGATTCCAATTCCATTGTACAAAACTGGAAAAGTGTCGCTATGGAAATATAATCGGTTGTATTCGCGTGGACCCGCTCTGCTTGCATTAGCATAGCGGCTGTCATAAATATCACCGAAGAATCGCTATTTCATTTTTTCCTAGTGTGGCTGGGAGACAGAGTGCCCTAAAAACTTACGCTTCTGTACAAAGATTTTTTTGTGTAATGTAGGCATTGAATCGATCAGATTTTTAGAGCGTTATGCTTGGAAGTGGTCAGCCTGGTGCCGGCTGGTATCCACCACAGTGTTGTCACTTGGTGTGGAACTGAGTCAAAGGCTTTATGACAGTCCAAAAAGATGCAGTCTTTTAAAACCTCGTCTCGTCTTATTTTCATTACTTATAGAACTCCAGTAGGTAATTTAGGCATGAATTCGTCTTCCTTGTTGGTATTTGTTTACATGCCTAATCCTCTCCAGGTGTTTAACTAGTCTAATCCTCATTGTTATTCCGAGTGCTTTGTAGTGACTGCTTACCAGTGGTACTGGTGTGTGTATTAAAAGTGTGTTTCGCCAGTGGATTTGCCTAGATATGACTACATCTAGGAGTGTACTCGCCTAATTGTACTCACCTAATTGTGCTTGCGGGGTTGAGCTCTGGCTCTTTGGTCCCGCCTCTCAACCGTCAATCAACAGTGTACAGGTTCCTGAGCCTATTGGGCTCTTTCATATCTATACTTGAAACTGTGTATGGAGTCAGCCTCCACCACATCTCTTTCTAATGCATTCCATTTGTCAATCACTCTGACACTAAAAAAGTTCTTTCTAATATCTCTGTGGCTCATTTGGGCACTCAATTTCCACCTGTGACCCCTTGTGCGTGTGCCCCTTGTGTTAAATAGCCTGTCTTTATCTACCCTATCAATTCCCTTACCGTGAGTGTGTGTGTGTGTGTGTGTGTGTGTGTGTGTGTGTGTGTGTGTGTGTGTGTGTGTGTGTGTGTGTGTGTGTGTGTGTGTGGTGTGTGTGTGTGTGTGTATTCACTAATCGCTATTTGTATTTACTTTTTGTATTTGCAGAATGCAGAAAGAATACAAATACTATTAGCTCTTGGACTCCGTCTTTCTAACCAATTTATTTTTCCTCTATTATATCTTCTACATATGTTTCTCACTAACACACACACAACCCAGGATGCAGCCCGTAGCAGCTGTCTAACTCTCAGCTACCTATTTACTGCTAGGTGAAGAGGGGCATCAGGGGTGATAGCAACTTTGGACATTTTATTCCGCCTCCGCCGGGGAACGAACCCGGATCCTTAGGAGTACGACTTCAGAGCGCTGTCCATTTAGCCGCGAGGCCCCGACAAAGACCCCGCCTCTCTCTGAGAGAGAAAGAGAGAGAGAGAGAGAGATGAAGAGAGAAAGATGTACGATAGCGAAAACAGAAATGACAAGGAAAGGTCAGAATTCTGTGTAAGTGTCTCTCTCTCTCTCTCTCTCTCTCTCTCTCTCTCTCTCTCGCACACACACAGTTTTGTCAGCCAGCACTAACAAACTCTGGATGCCTTAAACAATCTCTTATTTTTTGTTAACATGTTTAGATCCATTTCTGCTAGCTCCCCTAAACTATAAATGGTTCCACAGTTTGTGTCAAGAGCAAGTTATGTGCTGTTAAAATCCTCACCTCGCAGGTTTGTTAATCATACAGTTGCATGTGATCAGAAACCTACACTGACAAACTTTGGATGTATTATGAGGATATCCTCAAGAACACAAATGTAGAAAAAGTAGCTGAAAAGCTCAAGGTACCTTAGACTGGGATGTCTGAAGGGTCTGATGACTGGACATTCAATATTACATGTGTGAGATCATGATCCACTTCTTGCTCACAGAGATAACACAGAGTGCTCATGATTGAAAGATCAGTCACGTGATCTGCCTCAGGTAGTTGGTAGCCCAACTGATCCTGGCAACCATTTTGTCCCACTGTCTGGTGAATGTTTCGCGTTGCCCATATAAATACAGTAGGTTTCGGATGGTAACATAGCTATTGATAAAAGTGGTACTGTAAGATATTGGGGATTTTTACTGGGGATACTGGCCTTGATACTGGGGATTTTTTTGTATTAACACAATTAGCTACCCTAGACTATATTAAGGGGAGTAAAGTGTGTCAAAAAAAACGAACTAGCTACGTGATGCTAAAAATCCCCATCACACAGGATAGCCTATCTGCATTTTTTTTTTTTTAGTCTCTTCACCTCACCGCAAAACTCTACGTGATTCAATACCCGGGTTTCAGTAATAGAAATGTACTCTTCCCCCACACAAGGTCTACACCTTGTAGACCTTGTTAAACGCTTAGTTTAAACATTGTCCAGTTAAACGCACGTTAATGACGCTATGTAAAAAAAGACACCTTGAACACCGTTTATGTAGGACAGATGTAAATCTGTGTATTTATGTTTGTAGGATAGATTAGCATTTTAAAAGCACTACAATCACCTTCTGTGGTTCATTGTTCAATAAATCACTGAATTATATGTTTAACAGATCCCTAACCTTGTCCATGGAGGACAGAAAAAATGTATATATGCCGGTTAGCATTGTAAATGTGTAGCCACGTCTGTGGTAGAAAATAATAACAATACAAATAAAAGAAACTGTCTAGTATCACACTGCTGTCTCTAGAAGACGTCCTAAGCGATCCTTGCGTCCATCCTTGAAGGACTGGTTATCTTGAGGTTATCAACAGATGATTTCGGGGCTTATCGTCCCTGCGGTCCCTGCGGCCCCTGCGGCTAAAACACCTTGCACACAGGACCATAAATCACGAGGATAATTATATTAGTCTCTGATTATACACAAACTCCTGGACGCCTAATGAAATGAACGAATTTTATTTCTTCTTAGTTCTATTCTAGTGTTGGACACCATTAGATATATAAAACTTTACCTTAGTTAAATAGACAATATAGTAACAACCGGTTCCCTGTAACTCTCAAAGTTATTAAAAAAAATTTGTAAGACTCGGTCACCAACTTCACAACCATAAAACACTTCAGATGATAGTCATACCTTAAGTATACATTGAAATCATTATCCATAAGATCATGTTAAACATGACCCTTGCATGTGAAATTAACACCAGATACAAGGATCAGAATGTTCCTCTTGCCAAAATAACAGAGCAACAAAGAACAACACTCACCATCAACACCCAGAACAACACTCACCATCAACACCCAGAACAACACTCACCATCAACACCCAGTGACGTTATGGTAAGAAGCAGTAGCAGTGAGTGTACACACATCTTGCCTGGGTGTTGCTACCGTGGGTCCTCGAGCAGTTTGCTTGTGGCTTCCCCCAGAATACTTGATGTAGTAGCTGAGATTGTGTGTGAATAGATTCCCCAAAACACTTGAGGTGGGTGTTGGGGACGTACGCGAGTAGGAGTATAGTACGACCACGAACACCTGATGCGGACGCTGCTGGGGTCAGACGCAGGAGGCTTTCACAGAAAACCTGATGTGGGCGCTGGGGGTCTTCCCCAGAACTCTTCTGTGACTGCCTGGGGTATCCACTCGTGTCATCTTCCACACCAGTGGTGTTTAGTATCAGTGAGAGGCTAGCAGTGTCGCAGAAACTGGCTGGGAGTTGGTGGCTTTGTTAGAGTTGATTTTCTCTGAGTAGTTACGGGGTTTTGACAGCCTATTTATAGTTTATGTTAGATTGAATCTTATTCTAATAGGATTGGTGACTGGTTGACCTGTATTGGTTGGGAAAGTGACTGGCTGTCACTTTCAGTAGCGCTCAGGCCTTGGTAGACGCGTGTTCTGGTAGAGCTCACGCTTTGTTGACGCGTGTTCTGGCAGAGCTCAAGTCTGGTAGAAATGAAGATTTGTACTAGCAGGTTTGGCTGGATGAGACTTGTACTAGTGGAATAAATAGCAAAGATGATTGTCTAACTTGACGCTCTATCGCTGGCGGGATTGAGTGATGGTGGATAAACTGACGTATAGTTGACTTGTTATAATTTGGGTTTAGCAAATTCACTACCCCAACACCATCACTAACTTGGTCCCACGAGTCTATCGAGACTTATAATAAGTTTCAGAACGAATCTGTTTCATTTGCTCAGGCTCAGACAAGCAGGTGTAAAGCCATCTAACAAGGTTTGCTATCTATTCGATGTTTTGGTTAGCGCCTGATAATGTTTATATGTTTTCATAACCACGAATGTTTGCATATTGATTTTCACTATAGTGTGTTTGAATTATGGTTTGATTTTCATAAAATAGCTTGTGCATTAATTTCTAAGGAAATGTTATAAATGTTTTTTTTAATATATCATGTAATATATGGCAAACTCATAATGTATCGTATCCTTGAAGAAGGGAAAATAATATCGCTCATTACAAAGCCTAGACGGATGGGAGGAACAGAATAAAAATTTGCGCGGGAACGCTACATGGGATGTAAACAAGAAGCACGTGGGTGACGGGCGCGCGGCCAAGACTGCTTCAACACCCTAACCTTCTCGCTTGCCGACCGGCCCAACACTGACCGTGCAGATGCCTCGTCGGCCCTGTCTCTCTCTCTCTCTACCACCACCTCCACCGCCTCCACCACCATCATCATCCCCCCTGCCTCAACCACCATTACCCCCCCCCCCCACTGCTTCAATCACCACCCTCCTCTCCCACTGCCTCAACCACCATACCACCAAACGTCTCCAGACAACACCTGAGGTTTCTGTCTATGCTGTCGGCACGAGTTTCTAAATTTCTACGGCAGTCACCGCTGTCGTTCTCTCAAATAGTCTACATACAAAGGGATGAGGTACTGTACTGTGAAAAGATGAGACTCTGCAACATCAACGTTTTCTATGTTAGGTAGGTTAGGTTAGGTGGGTGGCTCGGGTTCGTGCGTTAGCTCTGGTTAGCTTAGCACTTTGTATTGTGTACGTTGTGCCAAATCTAATTAACGAGCTGCTGTCAGTTATCCTGCTCTTTTACCTTAGATTTTTTATTATTATTATTTAAATATACACACCAGTTCATGCATTCTTGTATTCACCTAGTTGTGTTTGCGGGGGTTGAGCTTTGCTCTTTCGGCCCGCCTTTCAACTGTCAATCAACTGTTACTAACTACTATTTTTTTCCTACCACACACCACACACACACACACCAGGAAGCAGCCCGTGACAGCTGACTAACTCCCAGGTACCTATTTACTGCTAGGTAACAGGGACATTCAGGGTGAAAGAAACTTTGCCCATTTGTTTCTTCCTGGTGCGGGAATCGAACCCGCGCCACAGAATTACGAGTCCTGCGCGCTATCCACCAGGCTACCAGGCCCACTAAAGCCACTAGCACAAACAGCGTTTCGGGGCAGGTCCTTAATCTTAATTTTTTCATGGAATTCGACCCGCTAAATCGCTTAACAACCAGGTACCCATTCACTGCTGGGTGAACAGAGGCGTAAAGGATTTACTTGGCGGCAATCCTTAACTGCAGCCTTGTTCACCCAACAGTGAATGGGTACCTGGTTGTTAAGCGATTCGGCGGGTCGTGTTCCCGGGAAAATTAGGATTAAGGACTTGTCCGAAACGCTATGCGTGCTGGTGGCTGTACAAGAATGTAACTCTTCTATATACAGTTAAGGATTGGCGCCTAGTATAACCTCCCCGGCCAGGATACGAGCCCAGGCCAAATCGCTTGTGAAGCGTGGGGCGAATGTCTTACCAATGCGCCAGAGACTGCATATTGCAGTCGCTAATATTAGATTTAGATTTAGAAACTTTATTAGTAAGTGATTTATATAAATCGTTACAATTGTAGCCTGAGTAAACAGGTGTATATACAGCCGTAAAAACTTGTAGCTTAAGAATAAAGCAGTGAAACTTTTATTAACAAAGTATACAAAATAAATTATAACGATGAGAATACAGTTTTAAAGATAATTAACATATTGTAATTATCGGGAACTTTGATCAACAGTTAGCAGAGCGTTTTATGGGGAAACAAGCAGGGTAAGTATTGAATGTAAGATGGAAACTTAGTATAACCTGCAGTCGTAAGACTTCTCTTACTGTATTCTTAAGTGGTTGCCAGTTGCAAGAGTTGTGTAATTTAAAACTTGAATGGTTTGCTGATTATAAAGATAATTGCCTGTCAGATTTGCTTTGTTGTTTAGCAGACTGACTTATTGGGCGTCAAAACTGGATTTTGAATTGACTAGTTTCACTAAAATGTTAGCTGGCTAGTTTACCGACAGACTGGCCAGGATTCATCAAGGATTTACGCATCTACTTACGAAACCTGTACATCTTACGACAATCATGGTGGCTTTTGTTTACATTTATTAAACAATTTAAGAAATTTCGGAATATCACAGCTCCAGATTATTATTGTTATAAACAACCTCGTAGCGCTTCGCTCATAATCTGTTTAATAAATGTAAACAAAGTTACCGTGATTGTTGAAAGATGTACAGTTTTTCCCGGCGAACACGGCCACCACTAGCCGATGCCATAACACCCGCCACGCCCCGGCCAATGGCCGCACCACCCCGTCAACAAGACGACCACCACGCAGCAGCTACAGGTCAACACTGAGAACCCGGGCCGAACGTCAGCGCCCTCCGGTAGCAGAGCAGGCGAATCAGTAACGGGTAACTAGTTGTCATTCAGTAACGGGTAACTAGCGAATTTTCTAAAAAAAAAAAAAAAATAAAAAAAAAGGAACCCGGACGTTTAATCTTTAAGAATGTCCATCCATGGTTAGTCTTTTATTTCTTACCATCAGTGCGAATTGTATTAGTTGATCTAGATAGGGTTTTGAAATGGTCAAAGGACTGCAGATGCAGTTTAATGCTGATAATGTAAAGTTCTGAGGCAGGTAGGTACTGATGATAGGAGTTACAAGATAAGAGCTAGATGGTGTTGAGATTGCGAAGTCGGATTGCGAAGGGATCTGGGAGTTATAATTAGTAGGAATTTAAAACAAAAGGATCAATGCATAAATGTTCGTAATAAGGCAAATAGGACACTCGGAGTTTATTAATCGCAGCGTTAGTACAAGGACACCTAGGTGTGGTTCTTCAAAGCTATATCTTCCTTTGGTTAGGCCCCATTTAGATAGGCAGTTCAGTTTTGGTCCGCCATATTTATAGAATGGATATAAATTCACTTGAACGTGTTCCACGCGTAGATGACTAAGTTAATTCCCAAATTAGAAATCTTTCATATGAGAGAAGATAACTAAGCTTAATTTGCATCTCACTGGAAAGGCGAAGAGTTAGGGGTGACATGTAGAGAGGTTTCCAGTGTAGAATAGGACATACAAGGGGATATTAATAGGGTATTGATAAGTATCAACACAGGACAGACGCGCAACAATGGGTATAAATTGGGATAAGTTTAGATTTAGGAAAGACTTGGATAAATACTGGTTCAGTAACAGGGTTGTTGATTTGTGGCAACCATTGCCGAGTAACATTTGGATGGGGGGGTCCACTCGATTGTTTTCAAGCATTGGGTTGGACAGTGTATATGAGTGGACTTGGGTGGTTTATAAATAGGAGCTGCCTCGTTATGGGCCAATAGCCTTCTGCAGTTGCCTTTGGTTCTTATATTCTTATGTTATGTTTCTTATAACTTCCTGTCGTAGATACTTAATTGTAAAAATTGCCTTACGGTAGTATTTCGGTAGATTTGTATCATTCATGATTTCCGTTAGTAGTAGCTGGTATAGTTCTCTAATATAAAAAAGTTAACGGAATAATTCCCTGACCATTGCAACTAAACGATAGTTAGCCAGTAAGGTAAGGATTCTTACCCTCCCTGGCACTCATGTTGGCGATTGGCGATGTGTGTGGTGTGTGTGGGGGGGGGTGGATGGGTGGTGGGACGCTACAGTCTACCCTGCTTTAAGATCATGCAGAGGCTTCACAACACTGGGTAAGGTTCCCTGAGGTCAAGGAGGCACTAAGGACAACAAGTCTATTTACACTCCCCCTCGAGGTAGCAGATCTCCACTTAGACATGGTGTGGTGTCAATTATGAGTACTGAGATCGTTTTTCCACGCCTGCAGGCAGGACCTCGGCAGATATTTTTGGCGTGCTTTATATTTGTTCAACGTGAACGATAATGCTATCGTGACATGTAAAGTGGAAACTACTGCCCTTAAATATATTTCCTATTATGAAAAAGGTGTTAATTTGTGAACAAATCAATATATTAATGAGACAAAAATAGGAGACGATGGTGTATATTGCACTGAGGACGTTGGCGGGTGAGTAGTCAAATATGGAGTTCCGCAGCTGTGGCAATTAAACAAGCTGGCCAGAAGCTCCAGGCACAGTCTGTAAACCACATGTTATTATTGTTAATTATTATAAGGTATAGTGCCCCAGCCGTGAGTTGGTTCAAATCTATGCTGGAGAGGGACTGGGGAATGAAGAACACAAAATAACACCTCTCTAGAAACTTGGCGAGAGTTTAGGGGTAATGGAAAACACTAAAAAATATAATAAGGCACTTAGGGCTATTCATGCCCGTGTCACCCTCTTGGTGGTTTAATCTTCATCAGTCAATCAATAACTACAGGCCCACATATCGACCAACCGGACTGTGGCGAATATGTGGGCCTGCAGGCCGTTCCAAGCAACAGCCTGCTGGACCAGCTGTCACAAGTCAGCCTGTCCCGGGCCGGGCTTTGGGGGGTGTAGAAGAACTCCCAGAACCCCAATCCCAGATACAACCCAATAGTAACTGGTCTGTAGGAACTAGTAAAGGGTTTGGGATAGACGAACTCGTGCAGAAAGCTATCACCGAGTCAGTCATCTACACAGATCTGTCTTTTTGGTAGTTAAACATTTCTATAAACCAGACAATAAGCCTCCCTGTCGTACGCTTTATTCAGCAATCCGTTCAGGCCAGTCACTAATTCTGTCCATGAACACGCCATTCAGCAAATCAATTGCAATTTGCTAGTTAGCAAATTGCCTGTTAGTAAGACTGTCAATCAACAAGTCAGTCTGCCAGCCAGAAGCTGTCACCATCACACATAGCGAGTCAGCTCACTTGTCAGCCAGTAAAACACTTCGTTAATCAGTAAGCGAGTCTGTTGAAGATCAAGCATGTCTGTCAGACAGCAGGGTAGGATTTATCATGGATTTACGAATCCGCTTAC